>QOVE01000565.1:0-12133 GCA_003521275.1 Tricholoma sp. MG99
AGAAACACCTCACACTGCAGTTGTGCGTTCGAATTTATATACCCAATGAAATCGGTCGACATCCACCTCAGCCGAATTGTTAGCTTCGGAGGAGGCACAGAAACACTGCTTACCTCATTTAAACAACTGGGAGGCCACAGGAGATATTTTCAAATGGTTTCTTTCAGTCTGATTGCATATTTCTACTTCTACTTGGATGATGATACTACATCCCCTTCCGAGATCACCGTTGCAGCTCACTTTCGTCAGATGAAAATTAATCAATTTACACAACAATGTTGCAACAATGAAAATGGCTCTGTAGAAGGCAGAGACCAGAAGTGGAACTAGAATAGAATAAATGAATACTTAACCTCAGTAAATGGAAAAGCACTATATTAAGTAGTAGCACCTAGAATAGAATAACAGAACAACACTATGAGGTAAGTAAGAATATACTGAAGTATAGCAATGAGACTTACACCTTTGGCCATCAGTAATCATGCATATGGATTTCGAGGTTTTAAGTTTTTCATCCCAAAAAACCAGTGAAAACCAAACAGAGCAGTCTCATAGAGCCCAATAAACTTGAAGACGACAAGTAGATACTTATACTACTTACAAACCTTATGAGTATCAAATGAATATGTCCGGGTTTGTTCAAGCATAGATGTTAGTAGAGGGACCCGAGCGTTTGAGGTCAAGAACAATCAAGAATCCACGGATGTGATTGCTAGGTTCCTATCCTTATGTAAGTCTGGAGCGAGAGAGTAGTATTTCACATCAGAGCATGTACACGTGCAAACCTAAAAGTACAACATTCAAACGTTCAAAGCAGTCGGACAGAAGCTAATTGTAGCACAAGATACTGTATTCCTGTGAAAGAGAAAGTAAGTGACAGTGTCTTTAGCCTCATCCTGTTGCCCCAACTAACCTTGACACACTTCTCAGCCCCACCATATGGGATGTAGGCGCCTGCATTTCGTATCCACATTCAATATTGTAGTCATATGCACAAAGGGCAAACAAAATCCTACCGTCAAGCTTCTCGTTAGTCTTCCCGGGGTGGGTGAATCCGTTGTGCGGAGCCTTAACAATGTACAGGGGCGTCCCATCGTTCTCAGAGCCACCCTCGACGGGCTTGTAGTTCAGAGCTTGCACGTTGAGGCGCCCAGAGAAAGGCACCCACCGCAGCCCGTTCATGTCACCAACGAGGACTTCGAATGTATCGATCTTCATTGAGAAACATTAGGATGATTCATAAGAAAAGTGAAAGGGTGATGATATGTACGTACTTGGATTTCACTGTGTGCGTATCCGATGACGGCGCCTTTCTCGAACGCTTGCGATGCTTTTCCGAGCTCTGTAATGAGTTTGATTACCGTCGGAGTACATAGAAGTGATCGAACAACATACGCCTTCCACCCTGTGCGATTATTCGTCAGCCTTGAGCATATAGTCATAGAAAGTATAACGAACATCATGGTACGCCCTGCAGATATACAGAGTCCAGTCATGCTCTGGCCCGACAACGATAGCGTCGTGAGGGATATTCTTTCCGTGGGTCAAGACCCACGTGGCCGGGCCGTGCCGCACCCCGTTGCGATATTCCTCAGTGCGGATCTGCGCCTCTTTCTCCCATTCATCCCTCGCCCAGCGACGTACCTCCTGCTATATGACACAACCGGTATAAGAACAACAGCAGCTGAAGAGGAGAACCGAAGATACTGACTTCTTCCTTGGCATTCTCGCGTTTCTGTTTCAAGATACTGTATCCAACACCAGCAGCACCGAGAGTGCCCAGAACAGCTCCCCCGATCTATGTTGATGGTAGATCGTTAAGGTGAACATGAGAACATGAGGAAACCCATGTAAACGGAAAGCATACCTCGAGCTCCTTCTTGTGCTCGCTAAACCAGCCGGGTTTCTGCTGTTCTTCCGCCTGCGTGTGTGGCTTTTCTGTAGAGTAAGGTTGTTGAGATCAAATCCGATGCACCCGACCGCTGGTTCACGAAAGGGTTGACTGAAATCGAAGCTTTACCTTGGTAAGAATAGCCCTGGTCGTTATGGTGCTGAGGGCTCTGTTGGTCCTGCTAATGTTCATAACATTGGCTTTCTTTAGCCCTCTAATCATGATCGCCATTATCCTGCGGCTGAACACTAACCTCGTCCTTCGAGTTCTTGTGCTTCATAACATTGTATCCAACGCCAGCAACACCGAGCGCTCCTACAACAGCTGCTCCAACCTATGCTCCGAATGATAAATCAGTAAGGTGAGCATAGAGGATGGGCCAAGACGTACCTCGAGCTCCTTCTTGTGCTCGCTAAACCAGCCAGGTTTCTGTTCTTCCGCTTGCACGGGTGGCTTTTCTGGAAAGTTAGGCTGATGAGATCGCATCCCATGCATTGATGATCGAAGTGGAAAGGAGTCGACCGAATTGAATATTTACCATAGCCAACCTCGTCGTTTGAATTCTTGTGCTGCTTCATGGCATTGTATCCAACGCCAGCAACACCGAGGGCTCCTACAACAGCTGCTCCGACCTATGTTTCGAATGATAGATCAGTACGGCGAGCATAGAAAATGGAAAAACCAGGTGAGCCCAGAACGTACCTCAAGTTCCTTCTTGTGTTCGCTAAACCAGCCAGGCTTCTGTTGTTCTTCCGCTTGAGTATGTGGTTTTTCTGTAGAGTTAGATCGGCGAGATGAATTCAATAGGCTGTGATTCGAGAAGCAAGGATGTTCGAAGTAAAAAATTACCTGAGTGAACGTAGCCCTGGTCGTTATGGTATTGAGAATTCTGTTGGTCCTGCTAATGTTAATAACATTGACTCTCTTTAGCCCGTTGATCATAATCATCCTGCTTGTGAACACTAACCTCGTCCTTCGAGTTCTTGTGCTTCATAGCATTGTATCCAACGCCAGCAACACCGAGCGCTCCTACAACAGCTGCTCCGACCTATGTTCCGAATGTGAAATCAGTATGGTGAGCATAGGATGGGAAACCCAGGTAAGCCTATAACGTACCTCGAGCTCCTTCTTGTGCTCGCTAAACCAGCCAGGTTTCTGTTGTTCTTCCCCTTGCGTGTATGGCTTTTCTATATAGTAAAGTTGGTGAGATATAACCCGGTGCATTGGTGATTCAAGAAAAAGAATCGATCAAATTGAAAAATTACCTTGATGAGCATAGTCCTGATCGTTATAGCGCTGAGGGGCCTGGTGTTGCTAATAATGATTTTCGTCAGCCCGTTGATTATCATCATCATTATCCTAAACACTGACCTCGTCGTTTGAGTTCTTGTGCTGCTTCATGACGTTGTATCCGACGCCAGCAACACCGAGGGCTCCTACAACAGCTGCTCCAACCTATGATTCGAACGGTAGATCATTAGGTTGAACATGAGAAAAGCTAAGTGTGTCGAAATGTACCTCGAGTTCTTTCTTGTGCTCGCTGAACCAACCAGGTTTCTGTTCGTCCGACTGCACGGGTGGCTTTTCTGTAAAGTTAGGTTGGTGAGATGACGTCCCATGCACTGATGATTCAAGAAGAAAAGGATCGACTGAATTGAATATTTACCATAGCTATGATGTTGAGGGTTCTGTTGGTCTTGCTGATATTGATATGGTTGGCTCTCGTCAGCCCATCCGGCGTAATCACCGCCATTTGGCTTATAAACACTGACCTCGTGCTTAGAGTTCTCGTGTTGTTTCATAGCATTGTACCCAACGCCAGCAACACCGAGCGCTCCCACAACAGCTGCTCCGACCTATATTCCGCATGGTAGATCATCATGGTAAGTGAATGAGAAAGCCAAGTGAGCCCAAAACGTACCTCGAGTTCCTTCTTATGCTCGCTGAACCAGCCAGGTTTCTGCTGTTCTTCCGCCTGTACGTGTGGCTTTCCTGTAAAAGATAGGTTGGTATATATGATCCAGTTCGCTGCAATTGGAATCAAAGATTACCTTGATGAGCATAGCCTTGGTCGTTATGGTATTGCGGGTTCTGATGGGCCTGCTGGGATATCGTCGATTCAGATCAGTATGTTGATTGTGATCGCCATCATCCGCTCCTAAACTTACCTCGTCCTTTGAGTCCTTGTGATGTTTCATGACATTGTATCCAGCACCCGCAACACCAATGGCTCCCAGAACAGCTCCTCCGACCTATGATTCGAAAGGTAGATCAATATGGCGAAGACAGAAAGGTTAGAAAGTTGGGTAAGCACCCAACGTACCTCAAGTTCCTTCTTGTGCTCGCTAAACCAGCCAGGTTTGTTTTCTTCTTCCGGCTGCTGGGGTGGCTTTCCTAAAAAGTCAAATTAGTCGGATGGAACCTCGTTCACGAGGAAAGACGACCGAAAGACCTTTACCTTGATGAGCGTAGCTCTGATTATTATCGTATTGAGGAGGCTGCTGTTGGGTGTCCTGGTAAGGCGTCGCCTGGTATTGGGGGTTGTATCCGGGTTGGTCATTCTGATATTGAGGTCTGTGATACTCAGGGATCTGGGCCTGCTGGGGTTGCTGCCATTTTTTCTTCTTAGACCGTTTGTCATCGCTGTCCGAGTCATCGCTGCCCGAGTCATCCTCCTCGATCATGCCCCACAAGGCAGGAGTAACTCCAGGTTCCCAATTGCCCTTGAAATCAGTGAGTCGCGATCGAGCGCGATCGTAATTTCATTCATACCAAAGACGAATGCTTTTGGATGCATTTGAATTTGCGGTCTGATGACGAAATTATGTGAGTAGCGGACGATGACTACGGAGAGCGCAATGCGTACGGTGCCATTTGACAACATCGCCACGCTCATAATCAGTTCCAGGTTCCCAAGATCGACCCATCTTTGCAAAGGATTAGATATAGTTATTCAGTTGTAGAGAGAGGTAGGTTGTGGGGGTTTAGATTAAAAGCGAGTGGCAACCTGTCAAGATAATATGAACGAGTACGGGTTTCGCCGACCATCATATCGATGGTAGTATATCAGAGTATATCGAGCACCGGTATCGTGACTTGTGATGTTTCAAGGAGAGTCTGAGTAGTTCCGCAGCTACACGTGTATGAGAGGGCCAGAAGCTTCTTGGCATCACCTCAGTTAAGGAGAACAGCCAGGCTATAGGGGCGTGTTTTACAATGAGTATGTTAACTGGTGACATTGGCAGTGTCCATGGAAGCAACCAGAGCGATGCACATCACGATCTTGTACGAGAATACACCTCAAAGCTCTCAAGTTCAGATCTGGCAAGATGCATCAGTTCACGTTGAAACCTCGAGGCCTTGATAAACTCACCCTCAGAATTCCGCCGCGATTGTTGTGGTGGACCGTGGTTGGAATGCAACAAGAATGGAATTAGACTGAGGTCCCGGGGTTCAAATTTCCGGCGTTTATTATAACCGTGATCGGCATTCCAAATTTCAGGACCTGGACCAATCTCTCGATGAGGCGGAAATCCGAGTCATGGATTCGGAACACACAGCATTCGCAACATCTGGACAGGACGCCATAACGCGCATAATCGATGTGCATGTCGATACTACAGCGAGTCAACTCTCCTCAATAGAGTTCGACGTTTTTTACGAAATCGAACGGACAGCTGAAGAGATCGTCCAAGGCGATTACAAAAGAGCGGGTTCTATTCACTTCACTGCGCCCTGCAGTTAATGTTGACATGTTATGTGCAGATAGCTCTTCAGTTCCCTGATGAGCTTCTCCACGAATCAGTCCCGATTTACAGAAAACTGAAACATCGGGTTGGGGGTGGCAGGGAGCTATACGTTCTAGCAGATACGTCTTATGGCAGGTAGGCAGGCTCTTGTTCCCAGCGAATGTCGAATTGACTCCTTACTTTTATTTGTGAAGCTGTTGTGTGGATGAGGTCGCTGCCCAACATGTAGATGCGGACGCGATGGTGCACTATGGGCATGCGTGTATGAGCTTGTGGGTATCTTCGTTCTTTGGGATCAATGGTTAACTTCATCGATATGTGTAGAACTTCTCGATTGCCGGTCATCTATGTTTTTGGACAAAAACATATTGATACCGAACGCTTTGTCGATCGTATCATGGCAACGTTTAAATCGAGTATATCCAGCGAGGAAACGAATAAACCCGACTCTATCCTACTTCACAATGATGTTGCATACACCCATAAAGCTGGTAACGCATCTCATCTAGATATCATTCAGGTTAAATGCTCATTTGCCACAGAGGAGATCTTCAACAAACTCGAAGCAGCGCTCCAGCCGCTTGGAATTCCTCTTCAATACTCAAAAGTGCCTACGATTTCCACGCCGTCCCCTGAAGTAGCATCACTACAACCACCTCCCGTTTCTTCAGCCCCTCCGTCCGATCCTTCATCAGCCGACCCTCAATCCCCCAGTACACGTCCGAATCAATCTATCTTCTATATTGGCTGGGAATGCCTTGGCTTGACAAATCTTCTCATGACGAATGCACATTCTAGTGTTAGCCATTTCATATCCGATGCCGCCTAAGCTTTTTCTAGAACTTCTGCTTTCTCAGGTATATTCATACGACCCTCAGACAGATACAGCACGCCTCGAGTCCTCTCGCACGAACAAGCTCCTCATGCGTCGGTATGCCGTTGTCCAGAAAGCACGAGACGCTGATGTCATTGGAATCCTGGTTGGTACTCTCGGCGTCGGTATGTATAATGTTTCTGCTGTCTCACACCACATAGACACTGATTCGATACCCTCCCAGCATCTTACCTTCCTCTCATCAGGCATCTCCGGACCCTGCTAACGCATAATCATAAAAAAAGCTACACAATCAGCGTAGGCAAACTCAATCCCTCGAAACTTGCCAATTTTCTTGAAATCGAGTGTTTCGTCCTCGTGGCATGCCCGGAAAACAGCCTCATCCACACAAAAGTTTGTTTTCTGGTCTTTTTTCGAAACAAAGCATTCCTTACGCTGTCTGTTCAGGATTTTCTAAGACCGATCGTTACACCATACGAACTGGAGGTTGCACTTCAAGCTAAGCAGACTTGGACAGGGAGATATGTTCTCGATTTTGGAAAACTTCTGGCTGAGCATTCAATTGCACGATCCGAAGGTGGGTTCAATGCTTAGGCTTCACACGACAGAAAGTATTTAACATCACAGAAACAGGGGAACTAAACGAGGATGACTCCGATCCAGATCAACCTGCCTTCTCGCTCGTCACTGGTACTTATAGACATGCGAAACGATACGGCGGAGGTGCGAGATTTTCGTCCACATAAATCCCGAGGCTTACTTTCTCACTTGTACTAGAAAACTTACACTCTGAATCACAAAATCCCGATGACACATCTACGGCCGTCATGCTCCGGAATCGTGACACAGCTCTAACAACGCTTGCGGATAGTGCTGCCGGTACGGTCCTCTTCTATGCCACATAAATCTTGAACTAACGAAAAATTGAAGGCCTATTCTTGCAGGGACGTGGGTATAAGGGGTTGGAAGCTCGGGTAGGAGAAGACGCACCTAGTGTGCTGGAACAGGGCAGAAGCGGGATTGCGAGGGGTTATCAGGACGATCATTGATGATGAGCTTAGCGTCTATATTACTGTACGCATTCTCGTCTTGTTGCTCCCCATTTCTGACGTCACGGTGCTCTGTAGCAAACAAACGTGTAAGACTATCATCAAAGGCTGAATACTTAGGCCCAGTGGCTTGTTATGCTGCTAGTTAAATGTCAGTTTGAGTAAGTGCTGAGTACATTGGCCAGGATGGTTGGCGCACCTACACGGGCAGACAGGATATTTGTAAATGTCAATGTCCTATTGATTCACCTCAGTTCACTCAATCGATCTGGGATAGGTAGTATGACGTCCGGTAACTGTCATGACTTCAGGGGATGGTGACAATCCTGGCGCGGCATCAGCTACTGGAAACTAAACCTGCCCGAACGGACTCGTGGGACAGAGTGCTACGCGACCCATGCTGTCTGGTAGCCATCAGGGTTTCTCGAAAAATCTGTCATACGCTTAAGAGCTTAAGCTTGTAGATCAGTACCAGTCGGACTATAGATCTCAATTTGTATACGCGGGAACTAAATACCAACATTTGCAATCGAGAAATCCGATGTCTCGTTTCTGCTCTCTTCTCGTCTTCCTGCTCGTTTCGTTCCCAATTCCTGGTTTCCATTTCCCGACAGTCTTCCCTCATCTCTCAACCTCACCCATCACCTTTTTTATCTTTCATTGCGACTCTTTTTACGATATGGCTGTTTCCACAAGCGCTGACCTTGCATGCAGCGCGTTCACTGTCCTCTGAAGGTCCTGGTGCTGGAGGACAAGTCGGGGATGTCAGTCTGTCCGAGTCTCAGGATTTTGACGACGGTACGTTAATTTTGCGTTCAGATACTTCATCGATTTGACGCTTTCGTCAAGGTGTTTCCCCGGTTAACACGCCTTCTGACGGTCCCAAGGCACAATGGAAGCAAGAGATTTCCAAGAAAGCCAAAGACACATGGCTAGGACTCCACAACATTGCGAAAGTTATTGCACCCATGGTCCCACCGCCTTTTAAGGGTCCCTTCCAGCTTTTGAACGCCATCTCAGATGTGGCCGTGGTGTGTTTCATCCACAGCATATCCTGCGAATGCTCACAATCACCCCCCAGAAATACATTGACAATGAGGAGAAGCTACAGAATGCAATAAAACAGCTTTCAGATCGTCTTGTGGAAGTCAACAGTCTTCTTCTTGAGGGCAACAACTACGACAGTGATGTCATCAAAAGCAGCGAGCAGCTGGCGAAGTATGTCACGATTTATGCAGAATCTACCGTATCGCTAATACCATTGTTTGCAGGCTAGTGGTGACAGAAGCTGTCTAGATGCACAGGTTACAGGGCTCGCACCTGGTCAAGAAGACTCTGAAACAGGACGACATCGCCGGCCAGATTACTGCTTGCCTGGACCGCCTAAATCAAGGTATGGATCGACATCATGTAAGTCAAGGTTTTGTCCCCCTTCAGACTACTTCTGAACATGTTGAATTAGCGGGAAATGACTAAGGTTATCGCCCGAGTCGTATATAGGAATTCGGAGCTGGTGCTGGTATGCAGATGTGTTTCCGTACTTGTTCGGCCGCTGAGAGCAAGGTTTAGACCTCTATGCTTTCATCCTTTGCTCGTCAAGCACTCTTTGACGCGGACGCAGCAACCGGAGGGCCGGAGAGGCGGGCCTGCGCGAGTGGCACTCGTCTAGAACTGATGGCCCGCCTCAAAAAGTGGGCACCCGACGACACTTCGCCCATCTTTTGGCTTGGTGGCATGGCTGGTACTGGCAAGTCTACCGTTGCCTACACGCTCTGCCAGCACTTGCGCAAGGAAAATCGTCTTGGCGCATCGTTCTTCTGCTCCCGAAACGATGAGAAGGCTCGCTCCCGTGCATCCATAATTCCAACCATTGTCCGACAACTTATCTATGTAAAGAGGCCTTTCGCTCGTTCGCTCCGTGATGTCCATCTCGATGATGTTATTCCAGCGTCTCGTCGCCATGTTGACGAGCTCCTTGTCCAGCCTTGGTTACGGGCTATATCACAGTCGGAGGAGCAACCACCATTGGTGGTCGTCATCGATGCACTAGACGAAACTGAGGGCAGCGATCAAGGCCCTCAACTAATCAAACAACTCATCCAGGCAGTTTCTGCGTCTGAGACGAGTCTTCGAGGACTCAAAGTTTTTGTCACCAGTCATCCTCACGAAGGAATCATGAAAGAATGCAGCTCCATCGAAAGAAAGGCGGTGTATCGCATGGAGGCAATTGCTCCAGATGAGGCAATCGAGGATGTTCGCTGCTATGTCAATGCCGAGCTCGACGATCTGCCTCGTGAGCGGCGGGAGAACATTGTGACCAACTCTGCAGGGCTCTTTATCTATGCTGCAACCGTTGCACGCTACGTCTGTCCGCCAAAATCAGAACCTAAACCTTCCCCAATTCAGCAAGCGAAGCGCCTCGATACGTTGGAGAAAACTGGCTTCGGCTCGGTGGCGCCAGACAGCACGCCAGAGTTCCTGATCACCTCACTCTACAAAGCTATCATTTCCGATGTGTTCCGCAATGTTGGACAGGAGGTGGAGACGTCGAAGCGTGTTGTGTCTGGCTCAGGTGACAAGACTGTGCGCATTTGGGATGTGACGATGGGTGCCCAGGTGACAAAGACGGCAGGGCACAGCAGCTTGGTCAGGTCTGTGGCATTCTCGTCTGACGGTGCACACATTGTGTTGGGCTCAGAAGACAAGACTGTGCGGATTTGGGATGTGACGATGGCGAAGATGGAGGGGCACAGCAGCTTGGTCAGGTCTGTGGCATTCTCGTCTGACGGTGCATACATTGTGTTGGGCTCAGTCAACACAACTATGTGGATTTGGCAGAGGTTGACATGCCTTCCATCCCAACAACTTTCTCACTTGTGGATATTTCAAATGGATGGTTGGGTGGTGATACACAGTCACCCCCACATTCGCTTGTTTTGGTACCCCCCCCCGAGCTTCGACCTACCCTTCTTGTTCCTCAATGCCTTTATCATCTCATCTCCAACATGGGTCAGACTCGTCTCAAATTTCATATTCATAACCTAGGCCCTGACTGGGAACGAATCTATCACTCTCCGCGTACATACCCCTTCTCCAGGATTCTCCTTGGAATACTTGCATATGTACTTTTTGCTTCCCTTTTGTGGCACTACATACGACCGCTCTACCTACAATTTGGATAGAGCTGTATTTACATACTAGTTACAGTAAAACCTCAAATTCTGATACTGTGGACAAACAAACCAAGTACCCCCGCATGGCTATCTGCGTCACAGAGGTGCTGGGCAACAAATCATTCGAGTATCATGCTGCGATGGATGGAATAACTGACAGCACAGCCATCCGCTGCCGTCTACTTGATGTTAGGAAACATTATAATTTTTTCCTTTATTTTCGAGTGCTTCGAGTTGACTGTTGGCTTCGAGCTAATCTTGTTAACCCGACTCTCGCTGTTCTGATGAGACGACAAGCATTCAGCGTAGTATTTCGAGCGTGCAATCACATGACCACAAAATATACCGAACAAGAACGGCGCATTCCAAAGACGATGCAAAGTGGAGGCGTGCCATGCATCGTCAACAGTCCATTTGGAATCTGGGCCAAATCTGGGCACCTTGATTCACATGTCGGACGACTCATTGCTAGGTCTCTGAACAGTAGTCATGTAGTATGTATCTCTGTAAATCAGTGTGATATTTTGTTTCTGCGGTGTCCTCCTACTGTGATAGTAAACTGGAAGGAAAGACAAGTCGAATGATGTTACTTACTATTAACGGAGAAACTGCCGGCAAGCTCCGTTCTTTCTCCATATTTCCCACGACGCCAACAAAATTTCCTTGTGACGTGCCGCCAACCGCGAATTCCAACTTGCCGTGTCCTGCCACGTTCCCCCGTCCCGGCTTGAAATGGCTTCCTCAGACTCCTCGGCAAGCATATTTGAGCGCGTTCAAGGATTTGTATCGGACAACAAGCGCGCGATACTTATCGGAACCGCTGCTGCTGCTATCGCAGTCGGAGGTGTCGCTTACTATGCTTCTACTTCCTCAAAACCTGGAGGTCTTGGAGATCTGGAGAAAGGGAAGAAAAAGGACAAGAAGAAGCCGAACAAAGGTGGGAAGAAGAAAAAGCCGGTGAAGGATCCTAATGGCCCCATTTTGGAGGAACGAGAACCGAAGGTGGAAAGTGAAGGTAAGCAATCCAAGTTGACAGACGGGCTTTACTCCGAAACTGAATGTTCTTGTAGCGGAGCTGACTGATCAACAAATTTCTGCTATGTCAGGGGAGGTGGGTAATAGGTCATGGAGATAGTTTGCTGTGGTTATGCAATGACCTTCGGTTAGGAACGCACAAAAATTGCTGCCTCATGCAAGGAGAAGGGGAACAACGCCTACAAGGAACGTCTCTACGAGCAAGCAGCAAGCTTGTACACCCGTGCAATTCAAATTTCCCCTAAACCCGACCCGGTGTTCTACAGCAATCGGGCTGCGTGTACGTCGAGCAGTAGACATACTTGAGCGTCATGGTTGATAAAATCCCCAGGTTACGTGAATCTGTCGCCACCCCAAAATGATAAAGCCGTCGAGGACTGCGATGCGGCCCTGAAGCTTGA
>QOVE01000588.1:0-11215 GCA_003521275.1 Tricholoma sp. MG99
TAAGTTCTTCTCGGTCGCCCATATTTGCAATGAATGAGTCGTTAATCAGTCAGTTCGATGTGGATGTCTTAGTGCTAGCTCTCAATGATCTTTAGACCCCTTTAACATCACCCATCCGACTGCTGTACAGACCTCACTCCTAGCTTCTGCTCTTTTCGCCCGTTTCGATCCCACAGGTCGATACATTGGTGCAGGATGCCCAAATGGATCAGCCGCTATCTGGGACATTGAAACAAGAGCTCCAATTCGTTGGCTAGAGGGTCATGTTAAGGCTGTGACTTCTCTCGAGTGTGTTCCTTGTGCTTTTGCTCTTTCTTTCCGTTACTTACCTGTCACATCTACGGCGTACGCAGTTGGTCAAAGAATTCTCGCTGGGTGCTCACTTCTTCGAAGGACTGGAACATCATCATTTGGGATCTGGCCTCCCAATGCGATCCTATACAGCGTCATTCCACAATACGTTTCGACGCCCCAGTGTTATCAGCGTCGTTTCATCCAAGGAACTCGTAAGTGTTTACACACTGGGCACTCGTCTTGATTGACCAAGACACTGTCAACAGGAAAATAGTTCTCGCTCTCATAGGTACAGGAGAAGTATATCTCACTGACCTTCGGAAAGAACATCGGTCTCGCGTGGAACTCTATGAAGTGCTGGATGACATTAGCGAAGAGCCCAACAAGCTGCGGTACGTCAATGGTGACCCTTCTCTACCTGCTATTGAACCACCATCAGATCTGCTATGACCGTTGCGCGCTTCCATCCATCAGGGAAGCATGTATTTATCGGCACAGCCGCCGGATCTGTTCTAGTCTTCAATACTAGGACCAAAACTGTAAGTGGCAAACATATCCGACGATTTCTCTAAAAATGCTTGCAGATGGTTGCTCGACATAAGATCACTGGCGCAGGCGGGATGAAAGGTTTTGATTTTGCAAAATCAGGACGGTGAAGACCTATATCTCGTCAACCTCACAACGACACTCATTAACTGCTCGTTCTGCCTTTGGAACATCTCGTCCCTCAGCCGCCTGGTCACAAACTCTTCGGATAGAACTATTCGGCAGTTTATCCTTCCTAATTACCCGCTTCCCAGTCCTGATGGAGTTTACCTTGAGCAAGAACTTGAACCCACTCATCGGTTCAATGACCCCATTAACAAGACTGCGTGGTATGCTATGTGCTATAGTCCTGATGGAGAGTGGCTTGCAGGGGGTATGCATAAATTTAATCCTCGTTCCTTGTCGGTGATGATGAATGTCACTGCATACAGGTGCAGCCGACGCAGCGACTCATAAAATCTATATCTGGGATATCTCCAATGATGGACAATTCACGAGTACTTTGGACGGAGGGAGAGAGCCTCTTGTCCACCTACACGTCAGTATTTCCCTCGCATCTCCACTGATAACGTTCAACTCCTGCGGTAACAGTGGCATCCAACCAAATCATCAATTGCATCAACCACAACTCGTGGCAACATCCTCATCTGGCACTGTCCCAATCCAGAACGTTGGGGTGCTTTTGCAGGCGGCTTCGAGGAGTTAGACGAGAACGTGGAGTATGAAGAAAAGGAAGATGAATTCGACATAGTAAGATACTCGGCATGTCCGTCTGCAGAATATTGACGTATTTGGTAGGAGGACGAGGAGGACATAGCAAGGCGGAAAATGAAGGCGGAAGAGGAGGAGGTTGAAATCGATTTTGTACCAGAGGATGCTGCGCACCGCAACGGACAACTCGACAGATCCCAGGCTGAGGATGAAGACATTGCGTGGGCTGATCAGGAAGCTGACAAGGACCTCGATGACTTCAAGATAAAAATCATGATGCAAGAGGATCACGAACTTTAGTACGCTTTTTTGAGAACTTCCTTACCATGTAATGGAACTGAGGAAGTGGTGTTCAATAGGTAGATTATCGTCGTCGTCGATGTTACTAGACCGATGATCACGGGAGATAAGACAAGTCCAACAGCTGTCAAATTACAAAAGTTTCCTCCCGCATGAATTTTTTACAATCCTCCATCCCTGGCCGCCTGGGCTGAAAATACTGTTTCTTGACTTCGAAATCGGGCTGGACATGCACAAATCACTTGTTGATATCATGGGTATCAATACTTGCGGTGCTGGTCTGTCACTGTGAACAACTGTAAGAGACAGTTTACTGGGCCGGGATCACTGGTGGTCATCTTAGATACATACGCTCACATCCATTTCTCTTCGGAGCGAGTCGCAGAGGTCAATTAGGAACAAATTAGGGATTACTTTTTTCTTATTACCTGTTTCTAAAATATTGATTTTGTAGCGTACTGTCGGCAGGCTGACAGTAACCTGCTTGATGAGGCACAATATCAAACTGTGTACAGAAGCAGCCCTTGATGCCAGTATACATTCCGCCTTCAGACATGCGCGGCTTAGTACATTCGGGATCTATTTAAATAATTGGTGTTGTTTGGCAACCCTCAAAGCTTCAAGTTCAAGTTCAGCCAGTGTACAAGCTTTTTAGTTTGCAGAAAAATGCTCGCCCTGCGCAGACTTCGAGCTCAGAACTCGACTGTTCTGCTTCTGAGGCGCAGCAATACAGGCTTACAAGCTAGCGTATCCTCCGAACTCCCTTCGCCGCCTCCTGCAACTCCGAACCCTGTTCAGCCAAACCCATTGACTCCTTCTCAATCAAATAAACCAACTACGCAGGGCCGCCGTAAACGCAGGAGAGAGCCAATACCTCCACAGCGTCCTGACATCTCTGCAGTCAATCCTCGTAAATGGAACAGGCCGTTGGCAAAGGGCGTATTGCCGGCGTATGATCTTGCGCTCAAAGTTATCCGTGCAGACAGCGTTGGACTTCATAAGGAGGCAGCGGAGCTCAAGTTGCGCATTTCAGAAAAAGAGAAGCAGGTTCTGGACTTGGGCGGGCCAACGGCAGAGGCGGCACGTGAGGAAGAGGAGGCTCTCGAAAAAATGAGGGAGAAACTGTATATTCTACAAGTACAGAGCGAGATCAATCTACCGGACGTTAGGTGGAGAGTCGCAAATGCTATGGGCACGTTCTTTTTCACTATGAAAGTAGCTGTTGTTGATCTTGGCGCTCAGTGGACATGAAGATTCCGTCACACCGACACTTGATGGAACAGAAATGGAGGAAAGAAGGTGGTCTTGACTTGCTGGTTTGTAGTTTAACTCACCCTATGTCAATCTCGCTGATATTAGCCTATGAAAGATGGAACGTATACACCAAATGAATGTGATCCCAGACGTCCTCCCCGACTTGCACCCTTTGTTCGACT
The DNA here is from genome assembly GCA_003521275.1 of Tricholoma sp. MG99. NCBI lineage: Eukaryota > Fungi > Basidiomycota > Agaricomycetes > Agaricales > Tricholomataceae > Tricholoma > Tricholoma sp. MG99. Next base: position 3,288 of record QOVE01000588.1, read on the forward strand.
TGCATGTTACTGCACGCACATCCCCCGAAGAGCTTCGCAAGACAAAGAAATGGCAAGTAGCAGTTGAGCCAGGAACATTTTTGTCCCCCGAGCAGGTGCGTGGTACATAAGCCATACACTGACGGATAGCTACATTCCATTTCCAGACGCTTTCCCCTCCCAACCTATATGCAAATGTTTTCCATACTGATACGAGGCTTTATACAATGCTCCTTGTCGACCCTGGTACGTTGAACCCATGATTTCCGGATGAACACAGTTGATCTTCGTTCAGATGTGCCCAATGAGGAAGAGGCCACGTTCAGCACTTTTCTTCACTGGTTGAAGTGAGCCTTCCTATCATATAGCTTCGCAGTGCTCTAATCTTTCAATTTAGACCCAACGTAGCACTCTCTGCGCTGCACCAAATTCGTATCCCCGATTTGAACTCCCACACTCCCTACATTCCTCCACATCCTCAGCGTGGCACTCCTTATCATCGCTATGTACTCCTCCTTCTCCCCCAACCGCCAGCTTCTGGGTCATCTTACACACGCAATGCTGAAGCTCGTGCCCAGCCAGGAAGTACAACTTCTACCTATCTCGATATACCCCCGGTAGCCGATGCACAGCGGTGCCAGTTTGACACTCGGGCATTTACGCAGCAATGGGGATTGGATGGTTCTAAGGGAGGAGCTGTCCATATGTGGAGAGAAAAATGGAACGAAGCGGTATCCAAGATCTATGCAGATATCTTGCGTGAGTGTTTATTCCATCCCCTCCTCATCTGTCGGGACTGATTTATACTTTTACAGATGAGGAAGAGCCGAGATATGGCAGACCCCCGAAGGCAGATCCGTATGCGGAGTTGAAGCTCACAAAACGATATGTTGTGTAGTTGCACTGGAGCAAGTAATTGAAAAAAACTAGTGCATATGCAATGTGTCACTTCACTGCCGTGCTTTTGGTTTGGATGCATTCATCAAGCATTGCACACGTAATACGGTGAGCTTACTTTGAGGGAGAAATTGCTGACCGGTCAGCTACGTCACCATTCGTGAACTCACTGAGCTGCATGCATATGGGTCTTCCGTACAGCCACCCTCGCTCCTAACTACTTCACAGTCAGTCATTTGCATTTCGTGATGCTCAGGGCCTTGCCGAAGCCGCGGTAAATAAAAAAAAAGGACCAATGGGAGGCCAGACGGTATACTTACATGTCTCCGCTCAGCTTGCGTGGACATCACCGATATGTTCCCAATTGCTTCTGATGCTTTCAAGTTGAAATTTACTCGATCAAATCTGCGGGGAAACCTGAGGACCCTATGATGAACTTGAAATATCGAACTTCGATGACTGATGAGTCCAACGTACTTGAGAGGTGCAAGTGAGTGTCGAATACATTTTGTATGCCAGTCCCGTAATCATTCTTTCCCCCGTTGAACCTGAAGGGAAGTATTTATAAGGTTCGTGAAAATATGAACTTGATTGTCGCATGTGGTATAATTCTTCCTAGGTATACTGCTATCCATGCCATATATGCCATTCAGCGCAAACAATGACAAGTATGAATTTGTTCCAGTCTGCTTCGAACGTGCCAGGGCGACAATATCCAACACGTTTCCTTCGTCTCGCCACGCTACTTCACTGCATATGAATCAGTCTTCCCCACCGTATTTTTCGTAGACGGACCGTCACGGACGTATGGCAGATGGGCAGCTCAGCTTGGCCAACGCACGAGGCTTTTTTCAAAACAGTCAGATGCCTACAGATTTCCCAACATATCTGTTACTGTGAATGCAGTCGCAAGAGGAATCGGTCGTGTGTGTGCACCACACCCTATCCAACCAGGAAAGAACAATGGTATCGGAAACTACGTTCTGGACCCGACTTCTGCCAAATTCACCCAATTTTGCAGATTATACACAAACTTCGTGAATGAAATCGTTCGATCGATGTAACCCAAACCCCATCGTTCTGCTAAGCTCTCTTAACACCAACTTGAACCACTTTTATCAATCTTTCAAGGAACCACATGCCCGCAAGTATTCCCTTATGGCCAATAGTGGATCGCTATGTACCTGTTTACCTTGCCTATGTACCTTGACCATGTAGCTTGTTTTTGTTTTCACCTTTCAGTCGTACACGTGATAGATCGTCGTTTCGAACTCTATGATTCATGAACTCCATCTTGCGCAATCTGCTTGAAAGCGTTCGGATACCTTCAGAGTTTGCACGATATGAGAATATCGTCGAACACAATGATATTGCACGACTGAATGAATGGAAACGCAATGTACACCACACCCTAGTCGAAATTCGATCGTTACTCGAAACTTTGGATGCATCCAGTGAAAAGTCATCTCTGCAGGAACAAGCGAGTGTAATCTCAGCCGTAGTTGCTTTCGATGGTACTGGCCCGTGGATAACCCCAGAAACTCTGGATAGCTCTCGAGGTATGAGTTTATCGTTATGCAAACTTGACATCCTGCTACCCCACAGCTAGATATCCTTCAAAGGCTTTCCGAGCCCCAAGAAGCTCTAGTAATACAAATCCTGACACACAACATAAAGCCCCTGTTTACATCGAATCCACATCCATCCTTGCATCTCCAGAGTGGTCGAAAACTGTCTCGACCTGCTGGTGGTCCAATGGCTTCCCAGGATTTCTACGAAGGACAGAGCTGGAAGACCGAGCTCGGAACGCCGAACTTGGTCTTGTGGTGTGTCCGAAATCTACGTGTACGCACCTTCGCCTTGCGTAATTCTTGTTCTTTCAATGTCATAACCAGCCCGACGCGTACCAAACCTCCTGGCATCTCATCATTCCCCCTGTAATGACACTGCTAGACGATTATGAAGCCCGCTATAAGTTGCGAGGGGTTGAAGTGGTCTCAGAAATGCTTCGACGCGTTCCGAAGGAGCTTCTGAAACGTACTGGCGTGGATGGTTTGATACGTACAGTATGTGCAATACTCCTCTTCAAACTGTGGACTCCTTCAACTTCCTGGTAGTCTCTTAGCACTTGCCTCACGCACTTACAAAGCCCGGAAACTCCTCAACTTCTCAAGGCCGCTATTTCTACACAAGTATCACTCACAATACTAACGACAGACCTCGGTTCGTCTGATCGATTTAATCAGTTGTGCGTCTTACTGGGAGAAGGTATCATCGGTGGAGTCTGGTTATATACCTCAGAGAACTCAGAGGCGATCCTCGCCTCCCTGGATGCTCTTCCTTCAATCGTACGCGCACTGGGAATCGGGAATGCGCGATATCTCAAGGCACGTTCTGTTCCTATCACCTACTCACTACTACCATATGTTAAATTTCTTCAACCACAGGCGCTGATGCTCCAGCTGATCCATCCACTCCTACCAAACCCTCTCACCTCTTCTCTAGTAGAGTTGCAGGTCAGCTCACTCCGCGTTCTCGAGATCCTTATCGACGAGTGTGGTCCGTGTATGTCACATTGGAAATTTACCATCTTGGATGGTGTTGGGAGGTGCTGGGTTACTCTCAAGGACTCCGGTGGTGCTACGGGTGAGACGCGACCTATCGTTTTCAATACAACGTCTGACGATGCCCAGGCAATTCAGAACTAAAAATACACCTTCGAAATACGTGTGCCTCCCTCGCAAAGTCGTGTCCATCAGTGGTGGAGGTAGGCTACTGGGACTCCTTTTCTGTTCAGTCTTTCATCATCTGCGCAGGAGGAATACAAGAGATTTCTTTCGTCTGACCCAGAAATGTTTGGCGACTTACTGGACGGTGTCTTGCCACTAAAAGGTTCCTTGAGATAAATTTCTCGCTGAAGAATCGTTCGACTATCCAGCTTGAAGTTCTTACACCCTTCAAGCAGCCTCAAGTGAAAAATACAGTTCATTCAGGAACACCGAGCAAGTGGCACCAGGGTGAGGTTATTCTTTGACATTTCCACAAAGTACTTGCTCCTAGCGGAAAAGTTGACTTTTCGGATGTTGTTGCTAATACATACAGGCAACTTGGGGCATGTATTGCTTCATGGGGGTATATAGAATGTAAACAAAATGTAAGCCTATTGCAAAATATATAGGGTACTATTGCGCTGTTGGAACAATATAACTTATAGATATTTAGTTATCATCTCATGTCGTTCAAACCATCATAAGCATCGGCATTCACTGTCAAGCATGTCAAGTCCGACGTCCTAGTCCACACAAAGCCAAGGCTGCCTTCATCATTTCGTCGTCCTGGACTGCCTTTTGGAGCACCGTCACATGGGTATCGTGTTTCATCGTCCATCTGGCATCTCCTTTTCCCCACGTGCAAGGAGGCGTGACAGCCTCCTGCACTTCATCATCCGTAGAATCCGAGTCATCCTGTGCTCTGCGGCGTCTAGAAACATGGGCACTTTGTTTATCCGCCAGTCGTGCCGCAGCACATGCCCACTCCAGTGTCCGCTTCGTCCGCTTGGATTTGCCGAACTCGACATACTCCTGCGAGGGGGGGCTGAAGGGTGGTGCAATGGGCGAAGAGGGCATGTTTTCCCATATGCTGGCATGCGGGTCGTGTCGCCTCGTGGGGGTGCGTGGTGCAGCCATGCGGAGTTCTGAGCGGGAGGCCACCCGATCGAGAGAGGGGCGACGGGACGTGTTGGGCTGGCTGGTGCAACTACCAACAGAGAACGTCGCAGCGGCTGAGGGTGGGTTATGGGGGTCACGCTCAGAGTCTGTACCGGTGACGTTGGTAGCATTGTGGAGAGCTCTGCGCTCCGTCTGCCTTTTGTTTTGGAACCAGATGGTGACAGACTTCATCTCCCTAGGGAAGAACGCCTCTCGTTAGCGCACCGAGGCGCATCCTTTGACATGAGTAAGGTACGTACATGCCCCCTAGGTGTGCCACTGTCTCACGTTCCCCACGAGATGGATGCGAATTTTTGTGGAAGAGGTCTTCGAGCATCGTAAGTTGAACACTGGTAAAGCGCTTGCGTGTGCGCCGCCCGGCATTATTATTGGCTGCGTTAGAGTTGCCGTCATCGGAGACGGACCAGATGCTTGTGGTGGAGGACGTGGGCGACAATGGAGACACAGACATGGGTTGGTTGATAGGAAAGAAGTTGTTTGCCTCAGGGACTTGTTAAATACACATTACCCTAGCGGTTGATGCAAACCAAACTTTCCACGCGCGTTAAGCGCGACGCGATCACGTGTACGCGTTTTGATTGCTTGCGACCGTCGTGCAGCGTTGTACGGCGACTCGGATCACTGACGCGTCACTTCTTACTATGGGAACACCGAATGTGAGCGCCAGACTTGTCGTATTATTCTTGGAAAATAAGAGACGAGATAGAGACCATGCATGAGTCACTACTAATGATCATACCCCCTGTAATTATCTTATTTACTTGAAATGGCATTTCTGGACAAGGAGTCAGGACAAGTCACTCGTCAAAACCTGTCAAACACCTTGGAAACAGCTCAATGAAAAATTTAAAATTGCATAACACGGATTTATATCCTCTTATATCCTCCAACAGCCTCCAGGTAACCACTGGAAAAGCTTCCCTGAGTTGAAATTGTGGTCACGGTAGCTGCAAATAAAGGCAGTCCCTGGGGCCTGCCAGTTAATTCCGAGTCGTCTGATCGTCGGCAAGTTCCCGAAGGACTTATCCAGGGCTGTCGGACAAGCCTGAATAAGGGGGAACTTTGGACTTGCAATTGTGTTGGAGTCGAGCTTATTATCAACGTGCGAGTGGCAGAATCGGAAAGGCCGTGTCGAAGAATACTATTGCTAGATACATGTATATCGACACAGGAAGCGTAGGCTTGTGAAGCTTGGATAGCACTGGATTGCTGAAGGAGCTATGATTTAAATACATTCATGCTCTTCTCTTGTTCTTCAACGCCTCTTGTTCCTCTGCTTGTAATTCAGCATCAATTTTAGCACCTTTAGAAGGCTCGTTGCCGTGTGCCCGTGCAGGAGCCAATGGATCGGTTACAGTTTTAGCATTGTCCTGGTTAAGGCTTCCATGCTCGCGAGTTGAACCGAGTTTATCTGCTAATGAGCGTGAATCGCTATAGTGGAAATGAAGAAGACGTCGTGAGAGCAGAGAAAGGACGGACTGTGGGTCAAAGTCGATGTAAGACCTTTCTGGACCAACTTCAAGAAGCCTTTCCGGGACTTGGTGATTTCTGGGCGAAGTTCTGAGAACGAGTTAAGAAGATGGATAGATGATTTATGAGACACTCGCCTTTGGTCGCCGTCTTCGTAGATATGTGGATTTCCGACTTTGGATAACGCAGTCATGAGCGTTGAGTACAAGGGGGGATGATGTCATATGACATCACAACCAGTTATGGTGTTCGATTAATTTGTCATCCCTCATGGCTACAGTCATTCCTCGCTGGAAAAGCGCCATCGCGGCTGCGATTTCAGAGTATGAGAAAGCAAATGGTCCGTCATCATATCCATGTTCTCACCATCAATACTTACATTCACCAGTCATCCAGATCGCCACCATCGACTCCTCGGATTCAAGCGTCCCAACTCCCCGCGTTCGTTCTCACATCTTCCGTGCTTTTCTGTCGGCATCTTCCACCCCGTCTCTCCCCCTTATCATCACTACAACCGATATCCGTGCCCCAAAGGCCTTTCAGATCACATCGAATCCTCATGTCGAACTTGCGTGGTGGATCGAAGGCCTACAACAGCAATTCCGCATCTCAGGCTTAGCTAGCATCATACCTCATCCAAAGCACCCGTTATATCATCATTTCTTGGACAACATCAAGAACGCACGAAAAAATAGCGGACTTGCCTCCTTAACCAGAGAAGACATGGACTGGGAAAAGAAAAGGAATGATGTGTTCAAAGGGCTTAGTAGCTATATGAGAGCCACGTGGTGTAAACCCATCCCAGGTAGCCCACTACAAGACGGGGAGGAAGAAACGAAACAGTGGCCTGTAAAGCTAGAGGAGTCTACTGACGCCGATGCCGAAGATTCGGAAGCAAGGAAGAATTGGGAAATGGCGCTTGGAAATTTTGCAATGTTGATTGTTGATCCAACTGAGGTCGACTACGTGGTACTGGCACCGCCGCGCAGGACAAGGTTTTGGAAGACCGACGAAGGTAGCTGGCAAGAGGAGGCTTTAGTTCCTTGAGTCAGTTATCGCATACGATGAACTATAGTTTAGATCAAGTCTACATAGAATACAAACGACGAGTCCGTACTAGTACTATCACCCCGCCAAATTTAAAGTACTTCAACTTGGGGTATAAAAAAAGAATAAATCACAAAGTTATTTTGTTTGCCGACGGTTGGAGTCACGGTCAGCTTTCAGGCCTTCACTTTCTTATTCTCTGACTCCTCGTCTCTTTCTTCAACAGCTTCGTCTCTGGTTCTCTTCTTACTGGCGGTGACGGCCACTGGAGCTTCTTCAAGATCTTCATAGTATTCATCATCTTCTTCGCCTTCCTCCTCCTCCTCCTCCTCCTCTGCTGTGTTCGGCTGTGGCAGGTGTAAGAACATCATCCCAAGCAATAACAAAAGTGTAAAAATTTACGTCTCCGAGCAGTAACGCTGTCAAGCCATTTTGTTTCTGGGCGCAATATTTAAGGCGGGGATCAAAACCACGCGCGGAAGCACACAGACCGAATTCGTGTCAACGGCGCCGTCTTCCTCCCCTTCTTCCTCCTCCTCTCCAGCTACATATTGTCCTTGCTAGAAGGAATTGAGATGGTATGTCAACAGGCATAGTCTCCGCTTATACCTCCTCATCATCAATGTCATCTTCGTCGTATTCATCGCTCTCCTCGCCTAAATCATCACCGGCGTCTCCGTATACGTCCTCGAACTCGTCCTGGCCGTTCGCGGCTAACGCTTCTGAGACTTCTGGCAGACGGCGATCTACTTCCTCCGACATAGTGGATATGGGACGGGGGTGGGCGGTCTTCGAACGTATCAGGGA
>QOVE01000592.1:1361-13956 GCA_003521275.1 Tricholoma sp. MG99
GCGCCGGGTGCACGAGAGTCAGACAGCGATGGCTGCGGGGTGAGCCTCGAATAGGGCCACTGGCCTACCTTTGGTTTAGTGGTGAATGGGATCGATTGCGATTCGACGGTCCCTACTGCTGGCAATGGGGAAGGGGTGGCACAGAATAGGGAAGGTGCAAAAGATCTTACGTTCTGCCATGGGTTGAATTCTGGCGTACACGAAGCACTGTCGATCGTGTTCCACAAGGCAGAGGGAGAAGTGACTTGAGGGAAATGACATGTCCAATCTAGATCCTGGGTTTGTTGAACAGGAAGCGAGACCCCACAATCAAAGTTGTAAGACTGCGAGCACTTGTCGATGCCGAAGGTGAACGAGGGCATAGTTGGTATATGATGTTTGATCAAAGGAGGGAGTACTGCAACTGGAGATGTCACTGAAGCCGTATTCTCATTGGCGGAAAGAGAGGGAGACGAAATAGTGTGGCTGAACGATACCGGAAAGATAGATGCTGTATTGAAGTCACGAGTGATACTAGTGATAGGAAGAGTGTTGATTTGGGAGGCAGGGGTATATGCGGGAACGGGTTCATCAACGATCATGGCATCAAGGGTATTAGGATCGACTACAGCCCACATAGGTGTAGAACCCTCTCGGACCTCGGACGTCTGGCTGCTGCAAGCAGGAACTGTACGTACACGATTCTCGGGATTAGCTTTAACAGGTGGTATGTATGAACGTACCTGATGTCGTTGCCTCCAGTGACATGGGCGTTACCATAATGTTTGAGCCGGGGGGGATGACCATAGGACCTTGTACGCTCTTGTGAGCAACACCCGAGATAATATCAGACGCATGTTGGGCGTTGCTCAGTGAAGATGTGACTGGGACATTTAAATTGTTGTTATCGGCAACTGGGATGGAGGTAGCTCTCCGCATAACTGCACGTGCTTTCCTAGAATGTGTGCTGGGTCTGACAACGAGTTTCGCATCCTTCATACGAGGGGATGTAAAAGAGACCTGTTCACGATTAATGGACACGACGATAGATATGGATGTAGGGTTGCTGGCGTTGACATCGCTGGCGGACGGAGTAGTGATAGGCTGTGTCGGAAATGTGATTAGGTTAGATGTAGCGCAATTTTTGACTTTAGCAATAGTCAATGACCGTGGACCTGTAAGACGAGCTCTGGAAGGAACGAGCGGAACCAAAGCTATAGCGGCAGTGACTTTTGCTGGAATGCCTTGGTTGCCCGAAGTAGATCCAACTTCATTCTGCTTGCTCATAGGCTTATTCGACACATCACGGCCTTTGGAATCATCAGGCAGAGTAACAGATGCATCTCGAATCGCTTGAAGACCTCGATTGAAGGTAGACCTTAAAGTAGCATTGCGAGTTCTCTTCGTAGTTGAGCCTTGAATGGAGTCTGGGCTTAAGTGGTCAGCCAATTTGATACTAGGACAAGCTGGGGACATGGAATCAGAGCCGAGAGAGATAGGAGCTGATTTTCGCCTGAAGTTGGACAGTGCAGAGGAACCTTGCTTAGATCTAGACAGGATGGACGGCGCAGCGACTTCTCCGACCAAGTCCAGAGGGGTAAAAGTGGACATAGGGATACATCGAGTCTTGGAACTAGTTTGAATCGTCGCATCGATCTCATCATTTGCGGCAATCGTTTCTTGTTCTTCCAGTGTTTTCAAGTCGACAAGGGGATCTCCAACTTGCAAAACGTCAATATCAGACACAGCAGAAACCGTGGCCACGACAGACTCGACCCTAGTTATATCCTTGGGCGGGCAAGGAAGAAAGGACCCCAGGTGCTGCTCCACGTGAGCATCAATGTTGCGGAAGGACGCTATGGACGCAGTAGGTATGCCTGCCGTAGAAGTCGGAGAGCCAGATATGGTTTCTGAGGAAGAGTTATTCAAGTCAGAAAACAGGCGAGGAGCACCTTGCCTAGCTTGGCAAGGGTCGGCCAACATAGGTAGAACAGGAGTGCTAGAATCCTTCGCACGTAAAACGCCGGAGACTGGCATTAGTGGCAATACAGAGACGCCATTGGTGTCCGGGAAAGGGTCCACAAGAGTATGCTGAGCGAATCTGTTGACATCTTCAAAGCTCTCCGTGCATTTTACGTGTATATCCTTCGCCGCTAATGTTGAACTGACACCAGGCGAACTGGATGTAAGAGGTGGTATAGACTGAACGAGACCAGAAGAGGAAGGTGGCGGCTGTGGATTCCCATTCGGCGTTCTGTTAGAATCATTCACAGAAGTAGTACTCGGGAAAGCACTAATATTGCCAGCACTAGTGACCCCCGCGGGAGCAAAACGTATCTGAAATTTGGTATTTGCCTCATGTATGCGCGAGATCGACACCGTAGGAATCATAGTGGTCGCATTTGAATTTGGCGAGATCACATAAGCGTTCCTTTGTCCTGTGAACGCGTATGCCATTACGAAGGGGCAGGGTTGGGTGTCTTCTAGTATAGTGAGTCGCTGATTCGGTACTGTCAGGCTTTCCAGACTCCGGTGCCCATGATCTGGTGTTCGCCATATGTCGTATATCCGAAGAAGGCAGACTGACATCGCAAGCGCGTATCGCAACTGGGGCCAGAGAACAAGAGCTGAGATAATGTCAGTCAAAATGCATCCTGGGCCGAAGGTAGAGATTTGATATCAACATCAACATACCCTCATTAAGATTTTGAGGCTGAAGGGCAATGGATATAGATATGCTAGCTAGTAGATCGAGCAACATTGTATGACACGGCGTGGGGGTGTGTTCAAGTTGATGGTGGGAGCCTGAGAACTTGCGTGTTACATATGTCACCAGTTCACCATCGACCATAGTCTACTCCACTACTACATATTCCCCACAAATGACGTGAATTCATGGTCCGATATCCTGGTCTGTTATCTTGGCACTTACAATGTCGCGACAGATGGTTACGAGTCCAAGTCTGTCCGCGACAACGAATTGTCAACGATCAGTAACCCGTCCATCGCATGGAGCGCCGCATTCATCATCCCTTCATGGCGTGTACTGGGATTCGAGTTACCTTGTGCATCTCGCCCGTTCGTGCCTGGCCCCACATTGGTTGCTACCCACTAACTTGAAGTTCTCAGACCTCTGCGATTTTCTCCAAGGCGACAAAGAGTTCTTGTGGTTTAATCCCCCACACTGTCCCTTACCTGCAAGGTCATCAATATTGCTATAGATCAGGCTCATGCGTATTCATATTATTTATTATCGTCTGACTTGCTCAATTCAGAAGGCTCGGGTTTCAGTTGAAGGTTGAAGCTCATGTCGCTACATCGTATGTCCACTGTCCAGGATGGTCGACTTTAACGTTACATTATCGATGTTAACGACTCTATGTATTGGTTTTGATACCCACTATACGGGACACGCAGGAGCTGTTGCGGCATATCCTCGACATATAGGCCAAGAATATGAATATCATGGTAAGCTATGTATCAAAATTACGCATCGGCAATCGGTTCGCTCGCAATAGTTTGGTGGACTAAACGTCCCCTCTTTTATTACCGAACATGCACTGGCGAAAGTTCCTGTAATTTGAGTGGCAATGGAACGCCGCCTTCGTCGAGCTACGAGAATAAGATGTCATCTTGACTGGCTGACATCATCGACTTCGCTTGAAAACTAATGCAATCATTCGAGAAGCTACTGCTGTTCCGGAAGCTTTCAATTCTTCCCTGAACTCATCCACGATAATCGAGCTTCGGTCTCAGCTCCCATCCACACTTTCTCACAAAAATTGCACTCTCAATAGATCGCGTACACTGCATTCTCGGCGGTTAGAAGTCCAACTTGGAATGCATGCCGACTAAAAGGAGTGATGCGTGGTATGAGGGTGGACGTTTTCTCTGGGGACTCATCCCTGCTTGCCCAAATGTTGCCATTATTCTCCTCTGTTATATTTGTGAGAGATATCACTGGCCAAAACGAGTTTGGGACTTCTATAGATTCCGAACACGAGGGGGCAAGAATCGTTTAGAATGGTAGTCTTGACAAGTAGAACATTCCTCCGTTTCGCATGGACTATCTGCACCGGTAGTATATATCGATCAGCAGTTGTATTGAAGTTTGGTTTAAAAATACGCTGACCGTGAGTAGAGTGGAGTTTGTATGTCGTTTAAATCGATGAAGCAGCATGAACCTAAGTAGCTTAGCGGTTTCAGGTGGGCTATTACGGCACGATCGAGGAATCTAAAGGCAGCGATTCCATTGAAGTTCAGTTCAACCAAGAGTCCAGTCCTTTTCGAAAATTTATCTTGGATATTATCAATCTCGACGTCAAGTAGACAGTGCTGATCCGGTATTTGGAGCAACTGGTTGAAAAGCTCGACGTGCTCAACACCATCGAGGTTTATGAGGTGCCTAGTAGCTAATATAGGCATTGAGGTCCTTGCTGTTCTGAAAACGCGCTAAATTTGCGGTCACTTACGTTTTTCAAATTGTGAAGCAACAGTAAACAGAACATACCATTATGTATAACAAACGAGAGCGCCCAAGGATATCATTACATAGTCAGTTAGCACTGTAGCAGCAGCTGATGGTCGTTTTTCAGAACTCATGTGAGTTTGGCCAGTAAGAAAAAAAGGAAGAAATAGATAATTCCCGCCAGCACGGGTAGCTTTGTTTCAAATGCAAGCTCACTCGTATAAGTCATCCGCTTGCGACTTCTACATAGACTCGTTACCGTCTGTCGTTTGTCTGTCGTACAACTTAGTAGGCGAGCAACAGTCAACTCTGGAAGAACTGGGTTTGAATTCATGGGGGTGCGCGAATTACATCAACATGTGGTCACAGTGGTCACATGCCTTGAACCTGCCCTAAACACGACTACAACTTTGTATTAAGTAGCAAGGTCTTCTGAAATTTCTTCACGAACAACGTGTTCCTCTGCCAGTCTGTCTAGTATCTACGACTCAGACAGTTTGGCACCTTACATGTATAGCCGACAGACTAACTTCTACAGGCTGCCCCATGTTCTATCATGTTTTTCTTTATTTAAAGTTTCTTATACCAATCCTTCTTGCAATACACTGGCAAGTGCTACTGGCTGACTACATTCTCAGGCCTTTTCTTAAGTACTAAGTCGTAGTCACCATAGTATGGTATGTTCTGTCTCAACTGGTTGAACATCAAACACAACCGCTGAGCTACCATTTTCAGAACATCAGCAACGACCTTCATAGTACTTGGGCACCTCATAAACGATGGTGTTGAGCATGTTGAACTTTTCAGCCAGTTGCTCCAAGATATGATCAGTACCAGATCAGCACTGTCTACTTGATGTCAAGATTGATAATATCCAAGATAAATTTTCGAAAAGGACCTGGGCTCTTGGTTGAACTGGACTTCAATGCCTTGAGATTCCTCGATCGTGCCGTAGCCAAGCCGGGTCCATGTTGCTTCATTGGTTTTGGATGACGTACTTGAAACCCACTCTACTCACGGTTGGCGTCTTTTTGAACCGAACTTCCATACAACTGCTGACTGATACATACTACCGGTGCAGATAGTCCATGCGAAACGGAGGAACGTTCTACTTGTCAAGACTACCATCCTAAACGATTCTTGCCCCCTCGTGTTAAATGTGATCAGCACTGTCGACTTGCGAGTCCTCAACGTCGAGATTAGTAATAAGTAATCAAGAGAAATTTCGAAGGGGACTGGACTCTTGCTTGAACTGAACTTCTATGTTTGAGATCCCTCGCTCGTGCCGTAGCCCATCTGAAACCGCCAAGCCGTGTTCATCTTCGTTGAATCAACTTGATTTGGACAGGAATATTCTCTATCCGTATTCCATCGACGTGCAAACCCGGGCCCCACTCTATTCACGGTTGGACAGGCGCTTTTCAGTAGACAGTCTAAGGGCAGGTGGTTCGCGTATTTTTGAACCAAACTTTCATTGCGACTGTCGATCCACTGGTGCAGATGGTCCTTGCCAAGCGGAGGAAGGTGAGAACGTTCTACTTGTCAAAACTACCATTCTAAACAATTCTTGCCCCCTCGTGTTCGGAATCGTGCTATAATCCATTTCAATATCAGGACTGGTAATTCAGCGCGTCAACGTTATAGGACATCTGCGTCGTCTGTAATATCCTTAAGTTGACAACAGCCCCTATCACATACTCCCGGTGCAACTGTGCTTGTACAATTGACAAGTTCCGTGATGTCATAAACATGCAATAGTGTTTCTTTCGAGAATGTTTTGCAAGCAGTTGGAATACAGGTTATAGTGTTGGTCAAGGTCAAACAATTACTCACGATCAAGCTGACTCGGATCCGTCCATATTACCTCGCTGTGAGAGTGTAGTAACCCATATGGCGTATGGGCGGAGCTGTATGAGCTGTAAGTATTCGTAACTGTTAACGCCACTGCTTCGCAGAAGACACTCTAACAACTTCTTTGACAGGGAGTGTGTACGATGTGGTTGATGAATGGAACCAGTGATCCAAACATTCGCTGAACTTTCAAGAAACCACGGGTCATGGGGTTGCGCTCGTGCTCGCCGACTCGGAGGAGTTGAAGCCGAAATTTTCTGCTTGGATATAAAAGTGGTGTAAAACCGTCTTTCAAGATCAATCCATCCACCCACTTTTACAAGTAACCGGTGAGCTCCTCGCGACTTCGGTCTTATGTGCTCTCCATTCCAACTTGATACTAACTGCTGTACCCATTTTTAGACCAGCTTTTTCTCCAGAGTATCTTAAGAGAATTATGTCTTATGAGCCAGGACTCTTCTATGCATTCGCAAAACACGTATGTGATGATTATGGTCAGATTTTGAGTGTACTAGCAAGTGCTGATATAATCTCTGTCTGGCAGAGTACTACCGACTGGGCTTGGCGATACCTCATTGTATTTGTGAACGCCGCTACGGCTGATGAATGGTGGCGAGCAGTCACTGGTTCTGTAGCTGGTGGTTATACGAGATTTGCTGAAGTGCAGCGTGTCTCGCCTCAATTCTACGTTCACAACCCTGATGTCAACAATGGCAATATCATGCAGACCATCAATGATTCACGCTGTGCGAGCCAATTTCTTGGACGGGTGTTCTTCACTCTGTTGAACGACCGAGATGGTCGCGTTCTGAGTGACGCTCCCAGGATTAACTATGCTAACCACATAAGTGGAAATGGGTAAATATCTGGTAGTACTTGGTCCAAAGTATCCTGAACTAACGACCCTCCACAGGTTCTTCATTCGCTCCCTCCTCCAACGCGACCAGTATTGGTTTTTTAATGGCGAAAGAATCGTTGTTTCTCGCGACAATCGCACCAAGTTCGTCATTAGCATTATCAAGTTATCCCAGAACGAAGTACAGGGATCTGTAATGATCGGCACCGATCCCGTTCGCATTAGCGTCTTCCAGAGCGGCAGTTTCCTCAACATTCAGCCCGATGGGTCTCTGGCACCCGGCGAAGGAGTTGGACGCCAAATCATGTTCTCGGAGTTCGATGGCGGTTTTCAGATAGGCAGAAATAACAATCTCGTGGGGAATCAGGAAGGGGGTGGAGATCGTTGGGAGCTCGTTTAATCGACTTCGGAGACCTCTCTTAGTTGAGATGAAGGACTCAAAATTTATAGTGTCTGATCTGTTATACCGTCACAATTGTTTAGGAATATCAAAGCTACTTATAACCATGACAGCTAAGTTGCACATCAAGACTATCCGGCTCGATGACTCGAGTGTACCGCGGCGTGCGTTTGAATGTGTTACATAATTGGTTCAGAAGAGCATTTAATAAAATGTCGCAGAATAGTTGAATGTTTTATCAAAGTGACGCGCGAGAGTATAGTAAAGACACTGGAAAGTTTGAAATCATGGAAAGTATAGTCCCGGGCCAGTGCCAGTGATACAGAGGACATAAGGGCCGATATCACAGAATCGTTGTCTCCCAACTCTGTTCTCCCCTTCTCCATTTAAACCCTGGAAATTTGTGACTAAAACATTGTCGATTCCATCGCGCGCTTAGACCATTGTTTTTGATGACCAGGCCTCGATAGACAAGTATCAAGTGAAGGAATTCCTTGAGTATGAGCTGATACGATATCAAAGGGAAATTCAATTTAATGGTCTAGATGAGGTTGAGGAATTTGGTGTGTCGATGACTGTTATAGGAGGGAGAGTATCGCAGTTGAACAGTATTGTGATCCTTTGCAGGTTGGTAGAAAGAGTACAGCAAGTTTTTCTTGATCTGGGAAGGTGACCTGACCCAATGCGACACTACACTCATTTCAAAAATATAGTCATTCATCCGAAGTCGGCACAGTCCGAGATATCCAGGAAGTTACGAAGGGCATAGCTGGTGGGATGATGGATGGACCAAAGCGGGAGAAATCGTATGATGCTACAACAGGGCTCTTTGATACTTGTCAATGTTAAGGTCTGTCCATTACTTACCAGTGATTAAGCACCGAACAACACCCAATCATTCACCTCTTTCTAAGAAACCGACTCCCCCAGCCCTCACCTTACTAATGAAGCTTTCAAACCATTTTGTAATGATGCTCATCGGCACCACAGATCCGGGTGTGACGCCGCCTCCGCTAGCGAAGCCTGACACATAGTTGAATAGGTGCTTCACGATGCGCTCCGCCAACAAGGTGGGATCTGCTGCCGGATTTGGTCCTGATTTTGCTACTGTCGAAGGAAGCGAAGATATTTGGGCTTGGATCTGCAAGAGGGGCTCGATAGAAAGCCCCAAGACAGCTGTTACATCGTTGTTGGGCACATTTTCTGCAGAGAGTGGGGCTGATTGAAACGCAGTGTGCACAGATGATGCGGCGTCTGCTGTGAATGCACCTCGAAGGCGGAAGATCGCAGATGGCTTTTCATTTGACAGCCTGAAAGAATGTTAGAACGAGAAGCCAGAGATAATGTGAAAGTGACTGACATCCCCAAGAGTTGGAATCCCTTGCCAGGCCAGTAGAAGTGAACTGTAGCCCCACAACCCTCTGGGAATGGTACTAAAATTGACGTGATCAGAGAGCTATCGCGAAAAAAAACAATCAAACTCACCCGTCCCTAACAAAAACACGCAAACATGGTTTATCGTGCTGGCTGCAGGCAACTCAAAGAGTGCATGCGTTTCGTTCACTTGCTGTAGGTTGGTTTGAAAAAGACGGCCTGCGACACAACATCCAAACATAGCAACTGCTTCTGGGCGTAAACACTGCTGAATGGCCTGGAGCTTGGTGGGTTGTTTGATAGCTACAGAAATGGTGAAAGCCTGAGAGCATGGTTACCGTGATTGAGGAAGTGATTGACAGAGAGTATACAACGTACATAAGTCGCTGTCGAACAATATTAATTAAAAGTCTCAGAATCTCGGTTTCTTCCGGCCACCAGTGGGGCATCGCCACTTCTACTACTAACTTGAATGCCCATGCAAACTTAAGCTTGAAAACGCACATGCCAGAGGTCGACTGGAACAGTGAACTATGGAATTCCGTTCTCACTGGCAGCACTATCTTACCTGTGTATCTTGCTGGAAGGGCTCTCGCGAGTAGGACTACGGCCTATCAAGGTTTCCGGCAGCTCAACTTCACGGGCACGACGGTGGTGGATACCATTTCCAATGCTTCAATGCAGCAGCCAGTGGGTCGCTACATAATTCTTCGAACTTTCACTTTTGGCGCCGTTATAACTACCCAAAGTTATTGTTATCGCCGTAACTTGAGCAGGAGGAGATTATCAAAGCTTAGTATCTTGTGGATATAGTACAAGATGAAGTTTTCTCAGCTATGAACTTGAACACTCCTCACGGCAAGACACGGTCGTCAAACTGCGCTTGGCCGATAGCCAGCTTACTGTCACAAGTCGTTTTTTGTGTGTGGCCTGAATGAAAGACTTGGCAATAACATTGATATTCGGGGGTTTCAAGGGCGCTCTGGCTCTTCTACAATGTAGTTGCTGTCGCGAATCAATGTTGCCTGAATCATCGACTCGGCAAATTTTACGCCTGTTTCGGAAGCGCACTACGCCCTTGCCAAGTTTTCCACATAGTCAACGTTATGGACCTGTACTACAACCTTATATTCATTTGCTAAGGCGGCATTCCTTCTAGTTCCAAACAGACTCTGGCCCCGAGACTGATACGAGATTTTCCGTTTACTTTGCATGTATTGTCCTTGAACTTCCATTTGGATCTTTGGGCATGGCGACTTTTCCCGGTGACTGTTCTGATTTCTGCTGTTATCTGGGCTTGCTTCTGATTACGTTCAACATCTGTTCAATGTTTTACTTGTCAAACTTCGAGCGAAGTTACTTCAGCACTAGTCTGGCGTTGCTCATTTTGGATGCCACATATGGTCGGCGCACATACTAGTACTACTCTGTCAGATCCAGCTGGCGATTTTTATGGCACACTAGGAGGCTAAAGTTGACACAAAGGGAACATAAAAATCATGGACATGTGCAAGCCTGGGCACACACCACGGTTGTGACTAGGTGGGACGCCCACAAGACACTTCATATAACGCGGAAAAATAAACTCGTGTTTCTCTTCATGCTGTAAAAAAAATCGAGGCTCAGACTGTTCAGGATCTGGATACGAAACCTCAAGACTGAAACCAGGGCTTTGGGGGCTAGGAGGCCTTGTGGAGCCTTGTGTAGTCAGGCTAATCAGCATCGTGGCGAGTCTAGGCCTGTGCCACCATCATCTGGGGGGCTGAGACCTCCCTCCGAAGGTCTTGGCACACTTGGGACAGAGCTGAGCTATAGCTGTCGCGATCTCGCCGAATTCTAGGTCCGGAAGGGTCACGTCTTCCCTCATTCTGGACGCCTGTGCACGATACCTCTAGTTGCCACTCAATTTCCTGCAAGCATATATGTCATCTTCCTCGCGTCCAAGGGCCACCAAACCTGAGAGCACGCACGGAGCGGAGTTTTCTTTCGTTGGTCTTCGACAGCATGTGGTCAACCTCGATCTGATATAGTACGGACATCTAGAAGTCTAGAAGCACTTCGGGGGCGCAAACCAGACAGATAATGCATCCTCGTAGGAAGATCTTTCCTCAAAAGTCGAACACCGCCAGGCACAGTGTCCATGATCATTGAGTGGTGTGCAAATAATTTTTCTTTCCAGAAACTCGGGAAGGAGAACTCATGTTTCTTGTTGTCGTGAGTCGTCGTAACAAGAACCCCTTGAGGAATAAAGTCCGCGGAGTTTTGATATACGAGTCCCAGGCACTTCACTAGGGCTTGAAGCGGCTCAAGGCATGCCTTTCCCAGTGGCGCTGTCCTCAGGCCTCAGACTTAAATCAGATACGTACTTGGCATTTTCCGAGTCGGGCCTTATCATGGTGATGAGGTCATTACAGGGTCATCCAAGGGTCCCTATGTAATCTACACTGCGTAACAATTTGCGAAAGCAGGATCCGATTACTAGTATCCAGACTAGCACTCTTATGCCAGTGTGGATTTTGACACATACAAGCAACCCCCCCTTACCCCAACACGAGCGCCGTAAGCGCACAATCTCCTGCCGTCTACGTGACATCCCGGACTCCGTTAGTCCTTCGGTAGCTGAAACAGACCGGAGCCGATTATTCGAGGCGCGTGCACTCATCCAATATTACAGATAAACCACATCAGCTTGAACTTGATGATGTCCAAAACTCCGTCGATCCCCGGTCCTAGTATATCCAACTCCCGAGTCAGTTCCTCGTGAATAGCCCCATACATTCAAACCTTTGGTCTTCGCTCTTGAGCCACGAGGATGATCATTGACAATCCATCAAGCTACAAAAAAAAAATCAGGGTGAGTAGCGTCCCTTTTCTCGCTACTGTCATCGAAGATAATAATCTGGCAGGATTATGCACGACCGCGAGCGCTAAAACCTCCCAAATTTTGATGTAACATACATTACGATGACTAGCCCCAAGGCAGGTGTCTAGTGCCGTCCATTGGCATGCGCAAGATCCCGTAATAAGTACAATCAGTTCACATGTACATTTACGTATACTAATACCCACTTGGTACTCGCATGCTCGCGGGACTTAAAATCAAGATATCATTAATCCAAGGTGCCAACACGCGAGGAACGAGTGGCGCCCCGCTGAGCAAAGTAGCTGAGTAGTCACGTGTCTCAGTTTCTTTTCCTTACCTCCTACAGCCTCCTATGTACGTATCGAAAGCTCATTAATCGTAAACTTTATCGCTCCTAATTTTCGACCCTCCCTCCCTACTACAATTGTATCTCATAGTCCGATTTGATAGTGATTCGTGATTCGGTTCTACCTAAGCGCAGAGCCACGAATCAAGTATTTCGGTCCCGCCCACGCAGGGCCAGCGGCTCGAATTACTTGCTGATCCGATCCGAGCTAACGCTCAGATCATATCGATCATCGATCATCATACGCGCGCCGTGTCGACTGCTGCGCACAAGAAGGGTGAGACGAGGCTGCACCGTGTCGATTCCGTAAGAACAATGCGTACTTGCCCAAGTATTAAAAAGTAAGCAGCCTCGAGTTCAGGAAGTTCATTTACATATGATATAGACTCGTCTTGATCCGCGTGCGACGTACCGTGCTCGATATCGATGGCCCTGGATCGATGATATCCATCTCAGGG
>QOVE01000599.1:0-17129 GCA_003521275.1 Tricholoma sp. MG99
GGGCAGGCGGATGAAGATGAGGATGAGGATGAGGAGATTAAGAGGGAGAGGGATAAGAAGAGGGAGAAGGTTAGGGGCCTTGCGAGGCTTACGAGGGGGTATGGTGGTGCTGATTTACGGGTGGGTTTCTCGGTAATTTTTATATATATGAGGTTTGGCTTATGGGACATGTTAGGCACTGTGTACGGAAGCGGCGCTGAACGCTGTGCAGAGGAGGTATCCGCAGATATACCAGAGCAACGACAGGCTACTCGTCAAGCCCGAAACTATCGACGTGCAGTTGAGGGATTTCATGATTTCCATCAAGAGTGTGTCTTTCCTTCGACCCCCTTCAAGAAAGTAAACTGATTAAATGAGAATAGAACTGGTCCCGTCGTCGGCTAGGTCCACGTCATCAGAGGCGACGCCTCTCCCCACACAATTTGGACCGCTGCTGAACGAGACGCTGGAGCGTGCCAAGGCGGTGATAGGGCGTGTTATGCCTGTTGAGAAGAGGCTTAGTGCGTTAGAGGAGGCGCAGTTTGAGGATGAGGGCGAGGAGGGGGCGTTGGAGAGGGAAATGTTGATGCAGTGTTGGTGTCTTTTTTTTCTTTCCTCTTCCTATCTTTTTTTTTCTGGGGCTTAACCTGATTTTTCTTTGCAGCATTTCAGACGCTCCGCGTGTATAGACCGAGAGTGGTGTTGCATGGGAAGGTGGGGATGGGCCAGGGGTACGTGGGTGCGGCGGTGTTGCACCATCTTGAGGGATACCATGTTCAGAGCTTAGAACTCGGGACGTTGATGGGTGATTCCACCCGAGTGAGTTTATTCTATTTTATTCTATCTACAATGCACCAGGCTAAAAAAAAATCCATAGACAGTAGAAGCAGCCATCGTCCAACTATTTGTAGAAGCAAAACGCCACCAGCCTTCCGTGATCTACATCCCCTCCCTCCTAGGGTGGTGCGCAGCCGTATCCGAAACCTCCCGCTCCACCGTGCGCGCAATGCTCGACACCCTCTTGCCCACAGACCCGATCCTCCTACTCGTCGTCGTGGACGGCTCCTTCTCCTCCCTCCCCGCAGACGTCAAAGCATGGTTCGGGCCCTCAAAGGACACACGCATCGAGACACCCATGCCCACCCCCGAGCAGCGTGAAGCGTTCTTCGAGTCCCTGGTGAAAGATGTCAGGCGGCCGCCGAATATGTTCTCGGATGGGGTGAAGCGCCGGAAGAGGGTGCTGGAGGTGCTGCCTGTTGCGCCGCCGCTGGAGCCGAAGAAGCCGAGTGCGGCGGAGCTGGCAGTGTTGGAGGAGAATGATCAGAGGGTGGTGACGTTGTTGAAGTATAGGCTTGGGCCAATTTTGACGGAGCTGAAGAGGAAGTTTAAGAGGTTTACCAAGAGGGCGACGGTATGTTTCGTTTTTCTTTTTCTGGTGGGGAGTGAAGTTGATTTTTTGTGATAGGAGGAGTATAATTTTGCGGAGGATGGGATGGTGCCTCCGGTTGTGGAGGCTGCTGTTAATGTGGTGGCTGTTCAGGTTCAGCAGCCGCCTGTGCCGCCTATGAATGGCGTGATCGAGATTGGGGATGAGCTGCAACCACAGCAGCAGCAGCAGTATCCCATGGACGTACCAATGGTCAACGGGGATCTGAATAACAATAACGTGGTATACCAGCAACAGGCTATGTTTCAACAGCAGCTACCGCTGTTCGATATGGATCTAGAGAAGATGCATACGGAACTATACAAAGGGCGGTACCTTACCCCCCAGGACTTCCTCGATGACGTGGGGAAGATGGTGCACAATGCTGATGTGCGCTCGCATGAGGATCTCGATCGGCTGTATAAAGCCCAGGCGATGTTCACTGCTGCACAGGTCAGCATACAGGAGTTTGACCCGCAGTTGAAGCTGGAGTGTGAGCGGATGGCGGTGAGAGAGCGGAAGAGGCGGGAGGAGCGCCGGAAGGAGAAGGAGAAGGAAAAAGAGAAGGAGAAAGAGAAGGAGAAGGATGAGGGTGTGCAAAATGTGAATGGCCAGGGTGCGAGGCGGAGTGCGAGGAATAATGGGCAGCAGCCAGAGTTGACGATTACGGACCCTGTGAAGCTTGAGAGGAGGCTCAAACGACAGCGACCGAATGAGGCGGGGAGTGATTCGCAGCCGTCCGAGGAGGAGGGTGCTGCTTGTGTTGATGGTCGGGATGCTAAGCGGACGAGGATGCTTGTGGATGGAGAAGGTAGCGATGATCGTGACCCGCTTGATACGATTGGGTTGCACACCCCACCGGTACATCCTCTGCAGCCACGAGTGCACTTTGCCGCGCCGGAGATTGTGCAGCCGATCCCTAGACTGGGGCAGCTGCTGCCTCGGCTCATGACACCACCATTTCAACACATGATAGACGGGGATGTCCATATGGGCGATGGGACGCCTACTCATCCTCCGTCTCGAACTCGAAGTTCAGGGTTCGATCCATCGTTGCTTAATCCGCTGTCTCCTTCGGAAGAGCCTGGTCCTTTCTTCGCGCAGCCTTCGTCCACACCCTCGGTTATGCTCAACGGCCCGTCATGCGTGCCGCCGCCTCCCAAGCCCGTCACGCCTCCCGTGCCTGTCGTCGATATCGCCAACCCATTCTTGGTACCTCGTTCAGATTCGGCTGCAGCCCGGTGGCCTGGCGGTCATGCACCATCATGGGTTCCCCCGAAATCACAATCGAAATCACGGTCGAAAACGCCAGAACCTGAAAAGGCGCCCTCGCCAGTGCCTATGGTCATTGAGCGACCCCGGACGCCGTTACCCGACTTACATGTCGACGAAGAGTTGGTGGCAGAGCTTCAGCGGTGTCTGCGCGATGACACTGCCGATCTGACAATTGAAGAGCTGGAACAGCTCCGTGCGACGTGTCTTGGCAATGTGTGGCGACATCGCGTGGACTGGGACCGCGATGCGCTTGTGAAGGAAATGCTGGATTCCATCCGGGAGTTCCTGACAGAAGTTAATTTGGTGTCATCACCATAGAAGATTCTGTATTCCTTTTTTTTTTTCGTTCTTCCTGGGCTTGTGTTTTGTAACTTATGAGATTATCTCTGCTTGCTCAATTGTTTGTGATATTAATTGCTCACCATGTATTGTACTTGCATGTCATTTATTTTTAATTTCATACTTGATTTTAAGAAACATCAGGAGTTATAGCCTATAGGTCATATTCTTACGTTATGAAAACCGTCTTGGCCCGGGTGACACCCTGAGCATTGATCGAGTGGTGGGTACACGCCGGTAGGCATTGAACAAGCGCGGCAGATGTTATAAAATTCAATTTCCTCGTAAACGCTGCGACTCCAACCGTTCTTACCATAAAACACCTATTTCAAAACATGTATGCAACCACGCTAATTACACCCCGTTGCAAACTGGCCCACGGCTGGAGCCTCACTCACCTGTTCAGACACCCTTGATAAGCTCGATATCGCTCCGAGATCCCAATACGAGAGGTCAAAGATGCTATATGCCAATAGACGAGACATATTTTCCTCCGCCGTGCCAGTCCAGAGGCTCGTGCCCTCCACAGAAGTTCAGTGGGAGGGAGGTGTTGCAAGGACTCGGACTCAGATGCGCCAGTGTGAGCCTGTGACACCAGTGTCCGCAAATACATGATATGCTCGAAACGTATGCAGATTCTTGGCTTCCATGTCGTTACGAAGCTGTTGCGAACTTGCTGAAGCATTTATGTACCATGTCTTATTTGGTCGCTAAAAACTCGGAACTGAGGCCCTCAGTTCCGAGTTTTTTGAGTCTCCGAGTCCAAGTCCGAGTCGGATGTTCACGTGATGACTCGGAGCCTTGTATCATTCCAATCCATGAACGGACTAAGCCTCGATGCTCTGAATCTCAGCACGGCAGAGCATTTGTCATATACGCAAGCATTTCACGAGCTCGCTGAGGTGCCTGAGGGCAAGCATCATGATGAATCCGTCACCGTGGTTCGCAATCCTGGAGACTACAACACGCACATGGCCCTGAGTATTCCTGAAGTCAGACGTTGGCTAGGAGAACATTTTTGTACAATTCCTCTGGGACAGATTGATCAGGTAAGCAGTCATGTACTGACGGTCATCGGAGTCGTTGACACTTAGATGTCTGGCAGATCCTACAGATGACGAGTGTGCAAGAGAACTCGTCAGGTCGTATGACCGGCGTTCAATTTTTCGCGGCATTGCGCATCACAATCCATGCCCAAGCAGGTGCAGGTGTGATTGTGAAATCGGCTTTCAAGCAAGGTATGTGTTCAATTATCGCTATTACCATGAGAGCCTTGACTGATTGAAAATGGGTCTTTGTATTTGAAGCATCCGGCCTTAGTTCATTGTTGCAAACAAGCTCCTCATCCTGTACCCGACAGAACGTTGCTTCCAGCCCACCCCCGGAGATTCTCGAACGAATATTTTACTTTATGCTACACGTTCGCCGCAAATATTGCTACAAACCCCAGTCATCTATCGTGCCATTGTTAATGGTAAACAAGCGGTGGTCGGGTGTCGCTTATCGCCGACTATACCGATCGATATCAATGGGATCCGACCCCGGACTCAATGTAGCTGGAATGCTTCACCGCACCCTCTCAGAGAATCCGCAGTATGCAGCCCTTGTCATAGAGTTGCGAATGGCTCCTTGCGGAGAGTCTGTGGTCGACTACGATGTTCACGATCACATTGCCTTATTGGATCTATGCATAAACCTGAAGCATGTCGACATCTTTGGATATCAAATCCACGAGCTTGAAGGCTGTCGTCGAGTGCTTGCTCAAAGAAGTCTCATCTCCATCCATATAAAGACGGAACATTTCTATTTTCTTAAATACCCACCGTTTTGTAGTACTGGAGATCTTCTTGAAATGATGCAGGGCTGGCCAGACCTCGAGAAGCTTCACATCAGCCATGTAACTTCCTCAGACTCGGAACACATCCCTGTGCGCAATAATTGTTGCCCCCGACTCAAGAACATCTGCATCAGCGAAGGGGAATATTCTGCCAATCTGCTGCTTCAACTCCCAAAGATGACTCAGGCTGTCGAACGGCTCCATTTGAAAACAGCATGGCGATATGAATATCCAGCCTCATCAGTCTTTCCGGCGATTCGAGCCTGGAAGAATTCATTGAGATGGTTTCATTATGCCCCTAAAAAGCCACTCGACGTACATCCGTCCTGTCATCCTCACCTTATTCACCTCAAATATTTCGAAACAAATTCCACAGCACTGCCAGCTTCGTACCTCCAGGTCGTCTCTCCCAATGTATCTACGCTACGCTACATGGCCACCATCGAAGACTTTCACTACATCACAACAAACCTCTGTGACCTGGCATTTCTATCATCTCTGACTCTGCTTTACATTTATCCACTTCCTGATGATTGGGCTGCTCACGATCGCGTTTCGAAACTGCCTGAGGTCGAGGATGATGTGCAGTCACTGAAGAAAATCTGTGCGCAGAGGTCAATTCAACTTGTTCTCGAATTATATCCATCACGAAGGGTTCCATATATATGGTAGCACTTGTTTGTGTAGGCGGCTGCATCTTCGTCTCCATCTGTACTAGTTGTACTTACTCAGACTAGTACTAGCCTACTGTGTGTTCACCTCGTTTTGTCATACGGTGCATCGTCTGGACATCTCTCGTAGGCCCGGGCCAGCCCAAGGAGCCAACTGGCACTATCGTGATTCGTGAAGTATATCCAATGACGGGCTACCATCACGGGGATCTTCCCATACGGGATCTGGTATAACCATGGAGCTATCCGTCCCCCTTCACAAGCCCAGATAAAACACTGGACTCGAGGCCGTTCTACGTAGCACACAACACGATTTCGGGAGGGGAAGAAACCTCTGGAATTTTCTGTGTCAGTGAGCGAGATGATCATCCGGTGGATTTTGACTCCATCGCAAGATCTAAACTCAGTGAAGGGTAGTAAGAGTGTGCCTCGCAAGCTCGGAGGACTCAAGTTTCAATGTTACTACAGCTGACTAGAGGCTCGTTCTAGCACACAACGGAAATTGTCCGTTGATTGTCCGAGTCCAGGATATATCATATCCGAGTCCGTCAAGGTCATATGATCACTTACCACACCCGCCCCACGCCGTGACTGGCAGACGTTCAACTAATCACCAACCTGCCGATTCCCGATACCCTCCTTGAACACCCGCGCTACTGTAACTATAGTCCCCCCTAGACAGACTATAAATTCGTGTTTTTTTGGTGGGGAGGAGGACAACATGTAACTATCGTTAGGCATACTAGCTCCTTGTCCGACAACACCTGCTCGAACGGCGTGGATATGATTCCCATACGTCCATGGAGCTATTCGTCCCCCCTCACAAACCCAGCAACACTGGAGCCCTACGGTTATCGATGACGACGACCCTACCGGAATTTCGCGTTTTGTGTTCTTGTTCGAAGCCCATGTCTGCTATAATGCATGTCATTGCATGCAGTGGTCGCCCTTAAGATCCGCTCGACATCCTAACGCTCACTGGATCTAGAAGACCCTGTAATCTATCACATACGGAGCTGCATCCATTCTACGACTCTAGAGGTGTCTTACCATCAGAAGTCATCGTAATCAGCGTCGAGGGGTTCCGGTTTGCAACTGTGCCGGTCTTTTCGAACGGTGTGCTTCCACAATTTACAGCCAAGCACCTGCCCTACGGAGACGTTGGACCTGCCAACACCGCTGGCGACAGTCCTTCCTCCAACTGCCAGAATATCGCTCCATGGCTTTGATCTTCCTAGCGCTGTTTCTGCAACAGTGTTTTTGATTGATCTCAAAGCAGCTTGTCATTACGCTGGATCATGTGTATGCACCAACTCGTTTTTAAAGGCTCTTTTCATCAATGTCGAGGACCCGACTGTTGCACGCAATACTTATCAATGAAGTATCAAGAGAGCAATAAGTACGATGGTGCTCGCCAGCCTTCTACTCCTAACGACTCAAAGTTATGACGTACCCGCATGGATGATTTCATCGCCATATCCTGGCACCGAGGAACGGAGATGATGACGATTAAGACGATCCGGGAATACCATTCAATCTGTTTCCAGTATTTTGTTTGCTCATCCTATCGTTCCCCTCAGATGACCCGAGAACGATAAACGCCAATACTCCAGGCGCGAACAGCTCCGCGATGCGGTCATTGTGGTCGCCTGTTCCTTTGTTTACACCTCTCCATGGCTGATGGCCGCGGCAGACTACCGCTTATCATTGATGTGATCTATACGAAACACTCATCCTAGTTTCCTTCAACCGGTCCAACTTAAGCTCCCAAGCCGTTGGCAGGTCTCGCCCCTCCATCTCCGAAGGTTTTTCTATGTGGCCCATCGATTTCAGGCGACTCCTCGTTGTCCAGCCCTTACGCCTGTGCCTGACTGTTACCAAGTTAAATTGATACTACTAGAGGACAACGATTTGCCTTACCCTCGTCCCACGAACGCTAACGATCTCTTTATCGTTTGTTGACGTTTGGCATACCTGAACAAAAGGAGCAGCTTAAGGTTGCCCTGTTCCTAACCGGCTACATCCTCCTGACGGTTCTTCCTTTTCGACGTCGCAACGTAGCCGTGGTCACTTTCCAGAGACTGAGGTAAAATCTTCACAGTGCTGTACCAAAGGCTTTGGATGACAGTGTTGTGCCCACGCCGCGGCTGCCGCTCGTGTCTCCCGGTTTGGGGGATATCATGGCTCAAGCGCTGTGGTTAGGGGAAGTCTATTAGACGCTTAAAACTACTGTCTTGATGTCCTCGAACCCTATCAGAGGAAGCAATCTGACTCCACTCTCTAAGCCGTTGACGAGCCTTCATTTTAGGTGACCCTTACACCACCCTAGGATGGTTTGCAACGGTAATACGAAGCGCTGTTCGTGCATCTTTAGACGATGTCCTCGTGTACGATGGATGGTCGAGGGTGGTTGAGATGCAGAAACCCAAGGAAGGCCCTGAAGACCAGTCAAAAATCAGCAAACACAGTAAGAAGGCTTATGACGATGATTGGAGCTTGGTTATCGAAGCAGCGGGTACAGAGTTTCTGGGGAGATCTCATCACCACTCTTTTCGGCCTTACTACAGCTTGCCGGTGAAATTTCCTAGGATGGCAACATCGCCCCGAGTTGTATAGCTCACGGTCTCTAGACATCCAACCGAAAATTGGCGAGCCGAACATGAGGCGGCCCGCGTTTCCTTCGACAAAATACCACAAGCTGCTGATTAGCTAAGGGCCATCAAAAGCTGGCTTGCAAATATAGAATGCCTGGCTTAAGCTTCTGCATTCATCGTGACGGGTGACCGACTGTAAATATGTCGGCTGCAGACCCCAATCCCAAACCTGTCTCTCGATTTGCCCCGTAAGTTCGACATCCCTAGCATCAACAGCGATACCTTTTTGTGGAACAAGGGATGGGACAAGGTTCTGCACCAACTCTCTGCCCAAGAGGTGTATGCAATGCTAAGCCCGATATGGGCTTCGGACCAGCCAGATGCCACTGATGTAGAGGAGTTTAAAGCCTGGGTTCTCAAGAGACAAAATATGACTGTCGAGTTGTGGGTTCATCTGGAAGAAAAGGGTGACTTCGTCGCGGCATGGTTACTCTTAGAAGAGAGCGATCGTCAGGTACATCTACTCAACGGATTAAAGAAAGCCTGCGAAGAATCCTCGTTGCTTGAAGATTCGCGTGCGATGTCCCCAGAGGTCAAGATCAGTTCCTCGCTGAAGAAAAATGGAAAGTCGTATATCGACCTGATCAGTAGTTTCACCAAGGGGAAGAAGGAAGTGGGTGAGGATAATTTGTATGGACCTCCGAGCGTGTGGTGTGAGAAAGCTGTCGATGAGTCCGATCTGCGATCGCCGGAGGTCGAGTCACCATTCAACATATCAACGCTACAAAGAAATGAGTTCATCAGTGAGTCATAGGACACGTTTAACTAGTATTTGACTTCATGTCTTTCCTTCCAGCGCTCTTCCTCCTGCATGCCACAATGTCGGTTTACAAAAATTTGACATATGGTAGCCCCAGCATGGATCCAGTCGCCGATATCTTAAAATCGCCTTCCTGCGGCCCCATCGGGAGGACGTTACTTGGAATGCGTGACAAGCCTCTCATCCGCTGCGAGAAGTGCATCAAAACCCCCGAGGAGATCGGTGATAACGTCAAGTTCATGCAATGCAGCGTCTGCAAGACGAAACTGAAGTTTTCTGTCCATTATTGTTCCCAGTGCGTTTTTTCGCGCTATGCCTTATCATCCCCTTCACCTCAATTTGAAATGGCACAGACCATGCCAGAAGGACGACTGGCACCAGCACAAAAAGTACTGCGGAAAACAGAAGCTCACGACGCGACTTCGAGGCACAGTCCGGGATCCCTTTTGGAAATATACTGATATCCCGGACCATCTTTATGACCTTCCTGTGTCTACAGTGAACATGAACGAAACAGTTGACCTCTACTCTCTTGGGTTTGGAGCCGCACACCCCTCACGTCCGCACAGCCAGGCCCTTCAGCGTCAACTAGGCCTGCTTAATGGCGACAGGTAGGCAGACTACTTCCTATTTGACGAGGTGGAACGCCCAGTCCGATTTGAGGCCCAAGACATGTTCATGAAAT
Organism: Tricholoma sp. MG99; assembly: GCA_003521275.1. Lineage (NCBI taxonomy): Eukaryota > Fungi > Basidiomycota > Agaricomycetes > Agaricales > Tricholomataceae > Tricholoma > Tricholoma sp. MG99. The sequence continues at coordinate 9,627 of QOVE01000599.1, forward strand.
TCGTTTTCCGCGCCCTCCGCTCAGACGTGATATCCGATGCGAAGCAGAAGGGCCTCGAGGCGATTGCAGAGTACTTGATCAAGATGATGCAGTACAAGCCGGGATTGAGTCGGGAGAGGATTCTGGCACAGTTGGGACGCGAGTATGCTGTTGATGTGGTTGATAGGGTAGTGAAGTGGGAGATGAAGACGAAGGTCAAAGGGTATGCAGAGGGCACCACATTTTTGGAGATGGCGGTAAAGGAAATGTCATCTACCATCCCGAAAGCGCTGAGCAAGGTGGGTGTGCCATTTTTTTAAGCTTCAAGCCATCCGCTGTGTTATTGGGAGCACTTTTCTTTTCATGTACTTGTATCCGGAACAAGCATGTGTTCGTGTTCGAATCTCGAGCGAACTTGAGGTTGATATCTTTTGTAATGTGTTGTGGGTAGTGATACTCTGACGTCTAGTCATCGAAAATATTCTCTTTTCTGCCTTCAAGCTTGCAGCTGAAGTGTAAACAGCCATCGGTCCATAGTCAGACCATAATAGATGTGATTTGGAAACTCTCTACCATTTTGAATGCCACTACACATGATGTAGTCCAAAATAAGTCCAATTGCAACAGAAACTCCAAAACCCCATACAGGCCATACCTGACCTGTCTAAAAGCTGACACTTACTTGTATGGGTGTTGAACCCACACATCCACCTACCAATCCTCTCCATTTTGCAATATTGTGCTCTGCAGTACCTTCCCTGGTCAAATTTCAACCTCTACAACAGCTGCTTTCCAGTTGGGGTGTTGGGGAGATGATTATTCAGACACGAAGTTCTTTAGGGTTGGTTAGAGTGAATGTCTGTCACAGGCTGTTGATGCATTGTGTAACATGTAAAATATTCATCCCTTACTTGTCATTCTTCCCCAAAAACTGAAGAGAGCATGCACAGAGCATCTCGAGGAATAATTAAGTGACTTTGTCTTCCAGGTGGTTGATGAGATATATCATATTGCTTGCCACCCGAAGGTTTGCAAAAGAGGGGCTGTTTTTCCTTGAGGCCATGTCTTGATCTTTGCAGATTGCATAAGATATTGTTGACAGTAAACATGTTACCATTGCTCCATCAAGCATGGATCAAAATTAAACCTCTGTATGTATCATTCTCTCATTAACCTAAATCAATATGAGTGTCAGAAACCTTGCATCACGGTGTACTTGCCTTTACACCATACGCCGTTTCCACAGCTTGCCCTAGGCTACCTGCCGCGACTGGGATGGGAACAATAAATATCAGTTAACGGAAAAAGATAGTACATACTATACACATATCCAAGTTTTCCTTTAGAGATTCCCCAGCTACATAAGACGTCAATGCCAGGATGAGAATCTCCAACTGACAATACTTGCCTGTTTTGCACGATCCAGTACCTGAGACCAAACATAAAAATGAATAAAATGGTATCCTCATTTTAGCAAGAGGTTAATTCGCACAAACGGTCTTTGCCCTTCCCGCCCTTCTTAAAAAGGCCGTAACCAATAATCGCCACTGCCACAAGCATTAAAAACAAATATATACGGGATGAATAACAGGGACAACGCACTGGCATGACCCCCATATGGGCAATCTGTCTCAGGCCAGTCGGGATGACCATCATCTTGCCAGCGAACGATCAGAAGCTGCGGCAGTGGATAAATGTGTAGTAGTCTTACAGAAAACCTCATTTTCACTACGGCTTGCAATCTCTTGAGAGTAGCGTCCAAACCCCGTAGATAACTGGAACTAGTGACAACTGAAGGGGAAAGGCAACCAAGGACATGCCGATATCACTCACTGCAGAATATAGTGGTCCAATTTTCTGCATAAATCCAGTTGATGGTGATCAGTACAATGCAAAATTCGCAATACGCACAGAGATATGTTCCTTCATTCTATCCCACACTTTAACTCCTTCACCACCAGTTTGTGCATCCTGGAATTCAATCGAATTCGTGAGGTACGGAAGTGCACCATACGATTGGGCGAAACACCCGTTCTGTGGAAGGCCTCGATCATGTGGGATACACGTTGATGAACTTGGGACATACATTGCATGTAGGAGATTCTCTTGTAGACCAAGGAACACACGACTCGGTGGCCATATAATCACTGCCAAGCTATGAACAGCATTAATCCTCAATTACGATTGAATATGGAAGTGATCTCACTTTGCTTCGGACACGCCTAACCAGGTAGGTTTCATGTCATAGGTCTTAGTGTACACACTGAGAAAGGAAATAGGTCTGACGTACGTAAATTTATTTCCTGGTAGAATATCATTAGGATATAGATATGTTGACAAATATTTAGCCTTACTTTCTTGCAGGGACGTTTGTTTTGCCTTGCACATGGCCAACCAAAGTGGGGAGAGCTCCATAACTGTCTTCCTACCAAACTTTGTCATAATAGATGCCTGACATAGCAGAAATTGATAAGAAATAGAGAGCAAGGGATCACTAGAATGCTACCTCAACCATAGTTGTAATCGTGAATGAAACTTGAGTTGTTTGAGTTTCGCTTTCATCTGGCATCTTGGTCGATAAACTTACCACATAGCTCTGTGTTTCCTTGATTTTTTGCAGGTGTCTTGAACGTCGTCCGTGGGTCGAAGCTATCAGGAGCACGATGTACATTATCACGAAGTGCGAAAGAGTTGGCATAGTCTTCCGCCGCCTTTTCGCCTGCAGTCATCGCGTCTTTAAACTGGTCTTCTGAGAGTCGATAGCCTTCGGTGAGAGGGGGACACGTGTTGCCACCATTGCCAGTGGAATCTTACGATATATGTTAAGGTTTTATATGCGAGGAATAAAGTGAAGCTCACTAGGAACTTTGTGGAATGAAACTGTTCCGTATTGCACCCGTTTGGGAGTTTTCATTGTGTTATATAATGAGCACCGAACTGTCGCTCCATCGATATTAGTTTGCACAGTAAATCTAGGTATGTTTGACATCAGCATGCATGACGGTCTCCCGTACAGTGGAAGACGCACCCAACGCACGACGTGTTCGAACTGCACTTCTTGCGACATTCCATAAGGTTATTCGTCGTCGTTGGTGGCGATAACGGCCGGTCTTCGTATAAAGCGAGATTTTCTTGCTACTAGAATTAAAACCCATCTCACGATGCAAGGGGTTATGAGCAACTAACTGTGTATCTCAGAGCATCGCATTCACAACCGTCAGTGTTGATTTTGTAGCACAAGGACGAACAGCCGTTCATGTTGCATTGGAAGGCACCCTCTCCGATATCATCACGACAACTAGACATCTCTGTCGGTTAAGTTGCGACATAGCAAGAGCAAGTCATACATACCTATTGTCAAACACTCTATTTCCTGGAGAATCATCAGGAGACGTGGAGATATTGGGATGTGCTCAACATACCTCCTTCCGAGCAACGAGCAGCCGCATTTGACGCTAAACCACCACACGAAGATGAAACGTACAAGATGGCGGAACATTGCGGCTCAGGCGTGTAAGCCTGATCCCAGAACGCAATTCCGAGATAATCAGACAAATGGGAACCACCCGCGTCTGCTTTCGCTTTCATTCTGCTTAGAACATAAGAGAGTTGTGCCGCGCTGAGGCCAACGAGGCCGGGAGGGAAAAGACTAGGCAAGTCGCCTATTTGTTTTTTTGTTAGTGAGGGATGAAAAACATGGGTAAGCAGTCCACTTACGTCGCATCACTGCTTGACTGTCGCTGCCCGCCGTTTGGACTATCTTTTGGACTTTGTACGTTCCGAATACATATTCGCCTTCGTCCACCACGCCATCACCTATAAATGATTCAGCATCTACACCAATGTTGGTCCACAAGAACATCTGCGTACCATTCAAATCCAATGCAGCCATTGTAGTGTCGGTAATGTTTTCAGGGGAATAACTGGCATTGATTCTACCTATTCCCCGTAACAGTACCGGGTACAGATTCAACAGGGTGTCCATTTCCGATCTATTGATATAACCATCACCATTGATATCTACCGTAGAGAAAACTTTGCGGTGCTGCGGGTCAACTGTCGTACGAAAGTAAGCCATTCTCATTCATGGTTCTCAGAGGAATGACGTACGTTGGAACATAGTCTGGCCAATAAAACTACTTCTCGGGTCCTTAGCGTTGAGGAAATCAATAACGGGAGATTTCGTCAACATGCTACCAGGAGAAAGGACGGGATATTCAGACCATGCTGAGAAGTCAGGGAGAGATGGCTTCGGTGTAGGCGCTGCAGGAGGATCTTCGACGCAAACGATTTGTTCTGGGGCTAGCTTGTTGCAATCGAGGGAAGGGTTTAGTTGAACCAGCTTGCCAGTAGGCAGATCGTTATTTTGCTCGATGGAGCTGCATGAATTGTTGGGTTGGACCTAATAAATATGTTACAAAAGGATCTTTCTGAGGTTATTTGGATGGGACCTGCCCGGTATATTTCTCCACACACCGGAAGGACGCACACGATGTCCCCAGGTTGCAGATTTGAACAGTTGATGTTCGCATTCAGGGCCATGAACTGGTTGAGCTGTAAGCCATGGTTTGTCGCGAGATCGTAGCAGATGTCTCCTAGCGTGACGGCGATTTCAGTCTTGCATGGGATAGATGGGACGACAGGTTCCGGCAAAGGAGGGGGTAAAGTTGGTATGGGATCGCTAGGTGCGGAACCACTGGGCGCTGGGACGCAAAGAGGTTGACAAGGGAAGACGTCTCTAAACGTAGATAAAATGTCAGCAAGCGAAGTTCAAAGAAATAGAAGGCATCCGTACGCGCAAGATAAACCAGAATTTTGTGACATGAGAACAGCCTCCGAAATGCCTTGAGAGCTTTCGATCTTCGCACACCAGTCTCCCGGGTACGTTTTGCTACATGGGAGTCTGAGGCAGACACCAGTTCCAATAGGAAGCATTGTACAATCAAGACCTGGGTTCAACGCTAATAGCTGAGCCTGTGTTATGTGCGCCGCGCTGGCAATTGAAAAACAACCTAAATTGAAAAGAAAAAGAAAAAGTTTCCATGGATTAGATAACGGTAATAGGAATGAAGAGACGCACCATCGCCGGCTACCACCTTGTATATATTACCGCACTCGCCTTGTAATTTCGCGACCTGTCCATCGGTCGATGCCCTCACGAAGGCTAACGCGGATTCAGGTTAACATTGGAAGATTTGCATTCAAGTTATGTATACGTACTAGTTGCGATGCCAAAAGCTAGAAGGGAGGATCTCATCAGTTCTCCTTCAAGTGAGGAAAAGAAACGGGTACGCACATCATAATTTATATATTTTGCCGTCCGCTGACTCTTACTATACCTCAGGCTCCTTCTTTTCTCCGCTCGTTAGCCGTGTCAGCCTCCTGAAGGAAGAACCACATGGAAACGACAAGCAGGACCCCAATCACGCCTTCCTATGCTGGTCTAGTGGAGAAGAACGGTTGAAGCGATTGTGCGGTTGATGAGTCGGACCGAGTCGGACCGTGGATATCTGGCAGTCATTTATTTATTATAAATGATGCGATCACTCAAGTGACTCAGATATTCTACTTGTGATTTTTTGGATTCGCGATCGTTACTAGTAGGGTTCAAGTTCAGAACGTTCAGATTCGAAGTACTGAGTACAGGACTTCGAGGTAAGTACTGGTAAGTATGTATGACTTAGTCTCTTTCAAGTTGCAGCTCCTCGACTCCCTTCAAGTCTCCGATTCCCAAGCACGATTTTGGGAGCATCGACCTTCTCGGAACGATCCTTTGTCTTCTCGGACTACAAGCCATTCTTAATATCCGCGATTATAGGAATCATCAATCTTCCCGGAGAATGACTTTACCCTTCAGGCTGCCATGGGGCACTTGGGGTCCTTCATTTTCACGCAATACGGAGGACCTATAAATTATGATTAACTATGTATCAACACCAACACTTCAAAAACCTTGAGAAAAACGATCAGCTTACCCCCGCGCTTATCCTCTTACCATGTATAGACCATTTCTCGTTTATTTCCCCCTTGTCTTTGCAAGTAGATCAGTACTCGCCGATGACTTTTTCTGTAAGTCTATGGTCGTCATTTTCCGTCATGTTTCTCATGTATTGCAGGGGATCGGCTCGTTCTACAACTTGATTCCAACCGTGTGGACTGCAAAACAGTATCCATCAAAAGTGGCGACGGGTGCGCCAGCCTCGCGGCTCGCTGTGGCATCAGCGGCAATGCGCTCATGTCCTACAACCCGGGTTTAGATTGTTCAAAGCTTGTCGTCGACCAGGTGAGCGATTTGCCTGAGTGTAGTCCGTGATTCCAACTCGGACACGTCAGTGGGTGTGCTGCACACCGGGAAGCCTACCATCAAAGTACGATCCGTTGACCAGTCTCTTTCTCCAAAGCTAACTGCAACTGATTTGCAGACAGCCTCACCAAAACCCTGACGGATATTGCTATTCCGAAAAAGTTGCGACCGGCTCGACGTGTGCTGCCTGGGAAAGGAAATACGACATTACTGAATCTGTGGGTACATCCTCTTCATTTCGTTGCACGCTACGCTAAACGGATCCACTCATCAGGACATCAACAAATGGAATAAGAACACTTGGCGGTAAGCAACGCGTGATTTCAAAGTCGACGGATCTGGATGGTTGTTTGGAATAGCTGGACAAATTGCTCGGCTTTGCAGATTGGGATGAAGATCTGTCTCTCTCCGGGGAAAGCTCCATTACCTGCAACAAACTCCAGTATGTGACGAGCGCCAGAACATCCAGTTCTGAAGCATTTAAATGTTTGTTTGGGTAGGTATTCCTTGCGGCTTAGAGAGTGTTGGGAACAAGAAATGCCCCCTGAAAGCATGTTGTGGAAAGTAAGTCTTTACCTCCTCAAACCCAGCACGTCATTACTGACCTCCGTTGATTTAGATGGGGATAGTGAGTGTCCTCACAGCGCCATGACCTTCATTGCTAATCTTTGCTGCACTGACAACCTTCAGTTGTGGACTTACGTGTGTCTTTCAATTTCTTCCCGACGACATGGTGTAACGATCTTTCAAATTCAGTGAGGAATTTTGCACGGTAGTGAAGGGCGGAGCTCCCGGGACAGGGTGTCAATCCGACTGTCAGCCACTGAGTGATTTCGAAAAGCGCGGCGGCGGCGTCCCATCCCGAAACGTCATCGGGTATTACGGCAACTGTTCGTATAGCTTCCACTTCTAACGAAATAACGTCTGATAAAAATTGAATTGTGATTGACCTTAGGGGCATCTAAACGCACATGCAATGGTGTTCCGAATACCGTGGTACCTGCCGTTCGTCCCAGAGACCTCGATCCGTATGCGTATAGTCATATCGTTTATTCGTTTGCGGGGGTAGCACGAGGAAGTTGGGCGCTCACGGAGACTCAAGCTAACGATAAGGAACTTATTGCGGAACTTCAGGCGCTGAAGAAGAAAAACCCGACTTTGAAGACGATGTGGGCTGTTGGCGGGTGGGTGTTCAATGTACGTTTCTTGTCACCTTATTT
>QOVE01000601.1:1002-20790 GCA_003521275.1 Tricholoma sp. MG99
TCAGTCAAATGTTTTTGACTGGTTCACATATCACGTGGTCACGCTCATCACGGGGTGGATAGGAATTCTCGAAGCCCAGATAGTGGGGAGCAAGCTCCCCAATAACTTCAAAACGTAACCCTCATGGCTAAGGGCAAGAATCTCAAAGCCGCTTTACAATCCCAGCAATCGCGTCTTAAAGTCAAAGAGAAGTTGTCACATGCAACCCAAATAGCTGAACAAAAGGCCAAAAAGAATGTCCTTCAGCCTTCTAGTAAAGTTGGGAGGCTCTCAGAATCAGCGAAGGGGAAAGGGAAAGCCACTGTTATGACCGCACTTCTACATCGGCGAATAACCATTCCCTTCCGTCCTACTGACAAAATACTTCTCATCGGGGAAGGGAACTTTTCATTTGCGCGTTCACTCGTTCATGATCCTCCGCCAGAGTTGGAATACTTGCCTCCGAAAAACGTCACGGCTACAGCGTACGACTCTGAAGAGGCCTGCTACGAGAAGTACCCTGATGCAGAGGAGATTATCAGACTGTTAAAAGAGAAAGGCGTGGAAGTGCACTTTGGGGTGGATGGGACGAGGTTGGAGAGGCTCGGGTGGTTGAAGGGACGGAGGTGGGACCGGGTGGTGTGGAACTTTCCTCACGCTGGTCAGTAATTTGAAGAGCAACATGCCTGCTGAACCTCACTGATATATATATCTGTCTGATAGGGAAGGGGATAACCGACCAGGATAGAAATATCCTATCGAATCAAATGGTCATTCTTGGATTTTTACATTCAGCAGCTAGTGTACTAACTCTGGGTCCGGTGCCCTCATTCACCTCTCCGAAGAAGAAGAAAAAATCAAATGATGACGACGACGACGACGACGATATCGTAGACGTGGGTAAACCTGCCGAACTTCAGGAAGAGGATAACACCATCACACAAGTGGAGACTGCAACACGAGGGACAGTTCTGATCACTCTGCGGAATGTGACACCATACACCCTGTGGTATTTTTATTGTATGCCAATGTAGGGACGTGGTACTCATTTGCTTTCGTCATAGGGATGTTCCACGCTTGGCTAAAAAACCGCCACTACCGACGTCAGGCAGTACACCGCCCAACCCACGCTATACTCAACTACGGTCTTTTGCATTCAGTAGAAGTGCATGGAAAGGATATGAGCACCGGATGACAAAAGGTGAACGGGCACACGGGACTGGAAAGACAGGGGAAGGAGGCGAAGATAGGACTTGGGAATTTTGTTTACGGGACGATGATTCTGTTAGTTGAGTAATGAGTGAACTTTCTTTCCGAGTGCCATTTGAGTGCGCGTGAGTTTCATGCTAAGTCCGGAAAGTACACGGTCAGCCGAAAACCACAAATATGAGCAAAAGGTTGAAAGTCGAGTGTATCTTCCTGGCTGCCACGCAATTGTAACTTCGCCAAAGATATAGATTGAATAGCGTAATAAAAATCAAGATGTTGGTGTTTCAGCACTTTCCGAAGCCAACGTATCCTGTTCTAAGCCCTTCCTCAGCCCTTCCAGTGTCCTCGCCAACCTCCCTCCACTCGCTTCGCTTAGCACACCAGCCAGTTGTGTGGCAGGTGCACTTAGCAGCCCCACAATCTGCGCCCTCAAAGTGTCCAGCGTAGGAAGCTTGGAAACATCCCTCACATGATCCGGCAGAAAGACCCGCCCTTCAATGAGCGCGCCAACCAGCTTCAGCTCAGGATGCAGAGTTTTCCGCATGCGCTTTACTCTCCGTCCTGGTGTTTCCGGATCCGCATTCTTATCCTGGAGTTCCTTCTTAATTTCCTCGGGTGTTTTGGGTTTGCGCGGAGGCACTCCTCTGTCCATGGAACGAAGAATGGCACTCAACAGGGGCGGGTCGAAGGTGGGCATGGCGAGGACAGCGAAATTCCCAGCGGTCCCCTCGAACATTCGATTAACCTCCTCAAGATTGATATTCTGAAAATCACGGAGAGCTGCCCCGAATATGCCTGTGCGAATAACAGTGAGAGAAGGCTCGGGTGGTTGAATGGGGACTGGTGTGGGTGATGCTAGTGACGGCTTAGGACGACTGGAGGCAACTATGTCGCGCCGAAGTTTAACTAGACGTTGGGCGGAAAACTCCTTATGGTGGAGGAAAAGAAGAGGACCATTCGAGCCATTCTCGAGGATTTTTGTGTACCAGTTGTACTGGAAGCTTTTCTTGTCCTTGAAAACGCGTGGTAGTTGTTTACCTGGTAGAAATTTTCCAGGTTTGACTGAGATTGCGTAGCCGCGCGTAAACAGTGGTATATGCGCCGCTGCTAGCCACGACGAGCAGCGACCTTGGCATATAAGCATCGATGTCGAGCCTAGGGTCGAAGTAGTTTCGATGGACGTTCTGTGACTAGTCACACAGTCACGCCTACTGTCTTCACTGGCAAACATCTCCACTGAACATTTTCCTTTCTGGGCGGCAGCATACCTAGAGGATGTTCGTCATACTATCATTGAAATGGAGGTCGTGCTAACATTCGGACAATTACAGGGATGATGATGACGACTTCCTTTATGGAGGCACGGCGGAACCTGCGAGCAAACCTGGTAAGACGACTTTGCACTCTGTCTCGTCGTTTTTTTCTGCAGGAGCGAGGCGGTTCTACTGTCATTATATCTGCACTCTCCAATAAGAAGCTTACCTATCGTTTTGCGATCTTTTTCAGAGATTCAGCCGTGAGTTCTGTCAGTCCCATTGTCGTCGAACTTTTTATATGTGGCAAACCTAGAATCTCATACGAGACAATATCACAATTGCAGAACAGCGTCGTTGCTCACCTAGAGGCTGTCGCTCATGGAGATGAGGGAGCCGATGCGGGTGAAGGTACTCCTGAGGGCGAAGCGATGCAGGAAGAGGAGGAGGAAGAAGTCGACTTGGGGGGCAGTGAAGAAGAGGATGAGGACGTGAGAACGATTCCATACCTTGGTATGATGAGGTCGAACGCTGACCGGGTTTTTCTGCTAGGTCGAATTTATAATGGAGCCACATGCGCGGTCCCTTGATTTTCGGTGAAGCAGTTCGTCACTCTTACTTTGTTGTTTAACACCTTCGTAGTCAAGCTTCTGGTGGTAAACCGCCACAAAATCGTACGGCTAGTGTGTCGGCCCCCGCACCACCTAAAGGTAAAGGAATGAATACATCAGTCTAGAATTCATACTGATGTGACGCGTATTATACAGCTGGTCCTACATTAACAACTGAATACACTCCAATGCAAAGAGGAGGAGTTGCTGGCCCCCCTCCGACTTCTAATGTCCAACCACAAACAGCTCCTTCAGGACCTGCATTGCCTGGCCTCCAACTTTCACAGACACCCCAGCCATCATCCCAACCTCCAGAGTCTGAATCACGACACCAGGATGATGGCATAGATCCATCAATACTCCCTCCAGTAACTGCACCACCCTCTCATCCTGTTATTGACCCGACAGCTGTAGGCATCCTCGATGGGCGCTCGATATTTGAAGTGGATATGAACGCCATGGCTGAAAAACCGTGGCGAAGACCAGGTTCCGATATTAGTGACTGGTTCAATTATGGCTTCGACGAAATTTCGTGGGAGGCATATTGTTACCGTCGACGAGACCTAGGGGAGATGGCAAATGTTCTGAAGACGAACGTTATCGTGCGTTTCTCGTCTTTGTATTCTACTTTCCTAATATCATCTGAGCACTGCGCTGGATTTGTAGAATTTCTCTGCTATGCCTGAAGATCAACTGACTGCACTGCCGCCAGAGGTTCGGCAAATGGTGATGACTGGAACAACAGCTATGATGAACGGTGCAGCAGCTAATCCTGGTATGATGGCACCCGGCGTCATGATGGATATGTCTGGTATGATGGGTCCGATGGGTATGGGAATGGGAATGGGAGGGGATATGGGAATGGGCGGGGGAATGATGCAGGTCGATGGACGTGGTATGATGCCGGATGGCTCACAGGTCCAACAAGGTGTGGGCGTTGGCAACGGAACGCCAGAGCAGGTTAGCGGGAATGTGGGTATGATGCAGGATGGCTATAGCGGCGGAGCTGCACAGGGAGGCATGATGAACATGGGTATGGGAGGAGGGGGTGACTTTGGAATGCAGGTTTGTGTTCACGTCTAATTTCTTATGCAGCACGTTCGATATATGTTATTCATCAGGACCAAGGCGCAATGGTTCAGCAAATTTACCCTACTATGGAGGCCCCCGCTGCAGTCCCACAAGGACCTGTTGGAAGAGGTGCGACGCCTGTACCATATCGCGGACGTGCTCAGGGGAGAGGTCGTGGGTTCTCGGCAAGAGGTCGTGGTCGGGGAGGCATGTATGCGGGCGAAGGCGGTACGTTTAATTACCTGATTGCTAATTCCATGTTTGAGTGACGTGTGGTGTGATTTTACTCTTTGGCTTTGCTGTATTGTTGGTCTATGCGTAGCACCCCCAACAGCACCTGTGCGACCTGCATCCCCTCTTCCGCCTGGGGTTCCTACGGGTCCACGCAACCAGAATAAGTATAAGGATAGGGATGGAAATGCGCCAGCTGTTGATGGGCTGGACTATGGTGGCAATAATAAAGATCTAGGAGGTCGGACGCCCAGTGGTGAGCCTGAAGAGAGGATTTCTAGTCGGTATGTTTGTGGGTTCAGTTTGAAACATGGTTCCCTAAATGAGGGTTGCACAGGAAACGAAGAAGTTCTCCTGGCTTGGATGATGGACGGGGATCAAAACGACGTTGAAAATCTCTTCGAGCTCTGCCATTTCTTTATTCAGTGTACTACTCTGGTCTATATGTATCAATTCAAGCTATCTTGCATGTTATGTCCATGTTCACTGAAGCCATGCAACCGAACATCTTTGACTCAGGGTCGTTATCCCCGATATAATCCGCTTTTCGATGAAGTCACAGTAACATAGAACATGTTACATTAAGGTATAGTTACAGTATGTGATAAGGATAATATGTAGATTGCCTAATGGTGCACATCACCTCCCTGCAGCTCGACTTCCACCAGTTCTACGCTTTCCTCCTCGGTTGGTACGTTTTGCACTTCGTTTTGCCACACAAGCCTCACAAAACCAGCGACCCTGTGGTGGTACAGTCAGCCCTATGCACGCCAAGTGGAACTAAGGGGATAATATAGTCAGTAATAAGTTACTTGAGAATAAAAGGGACTAGGGGCATACCCATTCTCGTTCACACTGGTTATCATCGCAAGCAATCATTTCTCCATAACTGACCCTTTCACAGAAACAATACGTCTTATTATCATCGGCATCCCCTTCGCCCTCGCCTGGCTCCATCATTTCTCCGCCAGGAGCTGACACAGGCGCAGATATCATAGGGAGCATAGGTTGAATTGGTTGACTTCTTGAAAGGGGCATTCCAGGTCCTTCGAGCTGTGTAGGTGGTGGATTCCAATCTGGCGGATTGACTAGCGATGGTGGTAAAGCATGCATATCGTAAGGGACGGGGACTACATGTGTCCCATTTCCCATATTACTGCTACCAGCAGATGGATAAGGAATGGGAAGAGATGGATGTACGGACGAGGGTGGCACGCCGTATGGGTCTCCCCGAGAGTTCGCGCCCACACCGTTGTAGCCAGGCGGAGGGAGATGAGTCGGATCATGTAGAGCATAGTGATCATTCGGTTGTGGTGTAGGGACGCGATTATTGGAATTTGCAAGAGGTCGAGGGCGTTTGTTGTTGGCATTGGATGCTATACCGTTCGTACGGGAGTTGGAGTTATTTTGGGCACGGGACATGTGTTGGGGTGCTTGAGCTACATGGTGTGATGTTACAGAGACAACGGACTCGGAAGGTGAAGCGGCTCTGTCAGGTCTGGAAATAACGATTAGATGTATGAGTATCCATGATAAGCCGAGTACACGCACTTCCTTGCCCGAGCGCGAGGGCGAGAGTTGTTTTCCGTCACCGTGGTCCTGTCCGACTTCTTTGGAGACCTCATATATGCAGTGTCAACATCCTCATCCCGAGGGGCTCTCCTCTTCTTCGCGGGACTAGGATCTGGAGCACTGACTAGTAGTGAGCTATACCCGCCTCTTTTCCTCCTCCCGGTTTCCAAAGACATGGCAGGCATGAAAGATCTCGCAGCGACGTGTGGATACACCGTTTTCCTATTCACTATTGCGGCATCGAATCCTGGGACACTTGCTGCCAACATCTTGAGGTGAACCATGTTCGACTTCAAGTTGTCTGCTGCTTGGCATGCAACGCGGATTTTGTCTTCTCCACCGAGTTTGAGGCGTGATGCCTCCTCTGCAATCTCCGTGAGTAGCCAAAGACGTTCTTCCTTTGATGCTCTGCCATTCTCAATCATGTCAGTCAAAGATGTGATTTTGCCGATGATGGTGGACATTGAAGAGGATAGGACGGCGTCCAGCTCGCGAAGATCTGCGAAGTTGCGCGAGAGATCGAGAGGCAAGGAGTCAAGGGTATGAGTGTACTCGGAAAGATGAGCTAGGGCATGAAATGTTTCGACGTTTGAGATATTGGACGAGGTCATCGGGGGACGCGGTTGGACCATCGTTGAGCTCGTCGTAAGATCTGATTTGTTAAAGTTTAGGTCGACAACCTGACGCCGCTCAGGCATAAAAAAGACTATTTTTAGACCACCAAAAACTCGGACCGCTCTTTCCGGTTTTTCAAGTTACCGCTTCTGTTCAAGCTTCAGAGTCTGTTCGAACAGCTTTACATAGAAATACAGAGTAAGAGGTACAGGATACACATTTCTATGATATAGTGTGACAAATGCGGATGCAAGTGTCGATTAGTGGAATGTACATGTAGATGTCCAGAGGTGGTCAACACTACAGCGCTGGAGAAACGAGTGAACATGGGTCGGTCGGGTCCTCCTTCCATCAAAATGTCTCCACCCTCCTTCGATGAAGATGCTGCATGAGCGACTGTTGTAGGCACTGTTACCCCACTCGCTAGCATCGATATTTTGGTTGCGGTGCATGAACTCGTGAAGGAGATGTGGAGGTGGTCCGCACAGCGGTGAAAACGAACCATCCATCACTTCCTTGTCACATACTTCTTCAGCCCCCCTTGGCTCGTTGCCTGTTGGCTTTTGCGTTGAGATGGGTAACCAACGGATGCTGACATGGCAGCATACATAGCATGCTGATCGCGTGGTGACTGGTGAAATCCAGCGAATGCATTGGGTGATGTGGCGCCAGCAGGGAAGAAGCCGAATGTTGGGGAAGCGGGGGTGTTGTATGAGTAGGAAGACATGTCGTTATGTGGTATGTGTGTGGGGTCGTCGCGTGAATTAGGGCGGAGTGGGTTATATGATACACTTGCAACGAAGGTATATTATCTCAACGTAAAAAGCGAGTTGAGAGAGAGAAAGAAGAAAAGATGGGTTGGGTATGAGTATTGGTTTGGGGTGAGGCTCTGATATAAGCGCGGAGTAGAAGATAATAAGCGCAGGACAATGCAACAGGTATTCGCAGGGTGATGCGTCCTGTATCCTATTGTTATCGAGGTCGAAGCAAAGGTCGAGGCGGAATCTTATCTGCAATGACAGCTAATTCTTAGCCCTCCCGACCACAGTTTGGGTTATATAGCTGATGAGCCAAAACCAATACCAGGACCGCCATTCCTGGCGCTGGATTGAGTACAAGGCGAAGTCCAAGTTTGGATGTTGGATTGTCCCAGTTTGGAAGGACCTCCTGATGATGAGCCTCGTGATCAAGGCGAAATGTCACCTAGCTCCCTTGGGAATAAAGCAACAGACAAAAGAGGATTAGACTATTCAAATGCATTATATCTGATTTTGATCAAGGTCGAAGCTATCCCGTATGAAGCTCTGAGCCTGCACAGTTATGGAAAAAAGGTCACTTGTATTGACCCATAGTATGACGAGCTTGAGGCCAGCGTACAGAGAACAAGTACACGGAGAACCGGAGAATTTTCAGTGAGAAAATTGAACTGCTCCAGGTTGGCTTTATCTATGCAGAGTTGCTATGCAGAGTAGCAGAATTTGCGTTGCGTAATAAACTGCAGTAAGAGGCGACGAAATGATAGATCGTTGCCGTCTAACTGTCTGTCTACGTTGAGGGTGTTTTTACTTATGTGGTACGCACTCCAAGAGCAGGCTGGACTCGACCAAACTTGGATATTGATAAGATTAGATGAACTCACCTCTAGTGCTTTTAAATGGAAACAACGAAACATCGGTGAGGTGGCCGAGCGGTCCAAGGCGCCAGACTAAGGAGACCAGAGCAGTTTATGCTCAATCCAATCTGGTCACTTCGGTGGCGCGAGTTCGAATCTCGCCCTCATCATATGTAAGTGCATCAAGTTGCCGATTTTGATGAATCTTTTATGTATTTTTCGAGTTCGGAGATAACGGTGGACAACCCCTACTTCTCCCTACCTGCCCAGACCTGAACTCAACTGGCTTGCAAATCATCGACCATCGTCAGAAAACAGTATTATTATATCTACAACATCAAACAATCTTCCAAATAGGTGGCTATAATACAACTTCGATAGCGAAGGCGAAGCGACGGTTCAGCGCTGGAAAGCTACAAACGGGCTACAAAATAACCAAGAAGGACCAAGAAAGAAAAGATAGAAAAGAACATGTGGTTTTATACAAGGGCTTCCCCAACAGTGAAGTGGACGTGATCGCCTTCTCCCAACGTAAGCCTGACGGGCAGCCGAGGATCGATGCGGACGGGAGCGCTGGTCCCTACGTAAAAATCCCCTCTGCTGAAGTTGCGAGTGATCGCAGCGGCTTCCTCTTCGGTAAGATTACGTGGACGTTTGTTTGGACGAAAAGTAGATGTGGAGGCACCAGTAAAGGCACCGTTGTAGTCATAGTAGTGCTGTTGCGAGAGGTTGGGTGTTCCTTGGAGAGTGGCGTACATCGGGGGATGCGAAAAAGTTTGTACGTTGGGTGCTGTAACGGATGGTCATGGTGATACTCCAAGGCTACAAGATAGGATACATACCGGGCGTATGTTGAGAAGTTTGATGATCTGGGGCATCAGGGTCAGGGTATGCACAAGATGGGCCGATTCCTCGCTTGAGGCAGCTCTGGAGCCATGATTGGAATAGAGAAGCTGACGACGAGGGTAAATCATTACGGACCTGACAAGGTAAAACCTCGCTGCATCTGGTCTTTCCGGTGTGACATGCTACGCATGCTCTACGGACGGATGGTGCTTTAGCTAGAAACGACAGTAAGACCGGTAGATCGGCTTGGAGTAGTAGCAAGGAGTTCCGTATACGGACCTTTGCGGCCAGACTCGATTGAGACAGAAGGAGGAGGCTGTTGAACGAGAATATCTTGCTGGTTATGCTGTTGCTGTTGCTGCAATTGTTGTTGAAGTTGCTGAGTGTCTATGGACGGGGTTTCCTGTGCCGGTTCATCAGGATTAAGCGCCGACATATTCAGGAGTAGACGGAGTAGGAACGGAGGTCGAGGCGGGCAATTGCCCGTCAATCGGCCCTCGGGATTTCAATATATGTCGGCCCACCCCGATAATTACGTAACCGGAGCTTAAACCCGGGGTCTGGACATACCCGGCGCCCCCGGGTCGACTCTTTCCTTCAAAACAGTCAAGTTCTTGAGAGGAGATGGACCTTGCTTTCGACCACCATGTCTTCTCCTCCTCTCCAGCCTCCTGCTCCCTTCTCAGACTTTGAATTCATTTTTGACCCTTCATTGTCTACCCTATTTCCAAATCCACCTCCTCTTCCTTCTTCTGCAGAATTATTTTCCCCAGCAGAAACAACAGATCTACTTGGGTTTCTTGACAATTTCGGAGATTTGAACTGGGACTTGCCATCTCATGATCCTCATTACAACGAATATCCTCTTCAACCATCATCTTTCACGCCGTACTCTAATCCTCATCTAAACACCGTACCTGAACCGTCCTCATCGACGCGACCAAAAATAAACACACGCTCAGTTTCTTCCAGAGCACAGATACATCCATCAGTACATCCGAATGATCCTAATTTTCACCAACGCGAGAGTAGCCAACTGCGCACTGGCACACCCTCCGATACATCGTCTCCTACCTCGACCAACGGAGGGGTGTCACGTTCGAAACCACTATTGTCTACCCCACAGAAACGCCTCAATCACATCATGTCGGAACAAAAACGTCGCAATGCTATTCGTGATGGCTATGCCCAGCTAATAGCATTGTTGGCTCCTGCAGGTTCGCCTAATCGTATCGGAATGCCTACCCGCGGCAGACCGAAGGGAAGCGGTCTCCGCGGAAAGGGTCAGAGCAAGGGGAAGAGCGGCGTTTTATTCCGGGCAGTAGAATACTGTCGATGGCTCGAAGAAGGGAGGGACGCATTGCAAGAAGAAGTCCTTCGTGTTGAAGCTGCTGCTGGAATTCAACATACCTGACCCATTGGAATGTCTTTCGTGTCAGTCACACTCTCTTCCTCCATTCTCCTCGTATTGACATGGCAAACATTTGAATGCAGTTTGACCATTACTTTACCCCTTGGCTGGTCCCCAGCCCAGGCCCGATCTCTCGGGGGAATTGAAGTTTCTCATAATAATATACCCCCGTACTTGTACTTCTCTTCAATCAATCTGCCGAGCGGATCCAGCTTCCTACTGGATTTAGTAGTACTTTCCTCTGGTTGTATCTCCAAAGTCGCGGTGCTTTAAGCCCCTAATTGAATTTTGGACGACACGTGATGGCGACAGGACCGTGGTGTTCTCCGGAGCCGCTGTCTTCGGAAGTAAATCCCAGTATTATACTCATGAAGACAGCCTGAGCGTCAGTTCTACACTGTCTGCACTGGGATGCCTCCCATTCCGCCCAAGGATCCTTCATGGCCTCAGTTCGATCTTCGTGTCGAAGATCTCGCCCATCCGGGGCTCTCCATATTCTTGGAAGCAGTGCAACCTCTGACTGCTCTACGCAATGCAGTCGTTGCGAGCTACAAGTGGCTTTACACCCCTGATTCGGCGCCCACCAAGTTAGTCTCTGTGCTCTTCTTCTTGAGGCTCATGACGTTTATGGAGATATTCCTGAAGTGTCCAATCCATCGTCCTCGTCCTTCGATCAATGCGAGGCGTCGCTTACACAACAGGAGACCATCACAACAAAGAGATACATTTCTCTCTTGACTATATCCAGTCTTCTGCAAACCGGGCGCGTGACGAGATTCTAGGCGTCCTCGTCCACGAGGTCGTGCACTGTTACCAATACAACGCAAAGGGGACGTGTCCAGGGGGTTTAATCGAAGGCGTCGCAGGTACTTGTTCCTGGGATCGAAGTTGCTACGGCTCATGCATCTGTTTCATGTTTCGAATATAGACTATGTCCGACTTCACGCAGGATTAGCTCCCCCGCATTGGCAACGAAGCGGAGGCGACAAATGGGACGCTGGATACGATACCACGGGGTATTTTCTCGACTGGATCGAGGAGCGGTATCATGATGGGATTGTCAAAGAGCTTAACGCAGCTATGAACGACGTCGAGTACGACGAACTTATATTCAAGACTGCGACGGGACTTACTGTTGATGAGCTCTGGGAGTTGTACTGCTTACACTTGAAGGACAAACTTCCCTCGCATGATGGTGAGAACTGATCGTACTATGGAGTTGGATTAGACGGCTCACATCGGTATCTAGGGCATCTCGGTCTGCGCGCAGATCAGACAGACGAAGGCATTGTTTATACCTCGTGGTCCTGCACTCACTTACGGCAGGATACTGGTCGTCTACGGAGTACACTTAAATTATATTGGAGGCGGATACGAGTTGGAATTCGTCATAAATCAGGTCTGGTTAGACAGGTAGCGCCCAAGAGCGATGCTGGATAGTATCTTAACTATAATACAAGCTGAATTACGAAAGAAATACAAGAGTTGCTACAAGGGAAGCGACAGAATAAGGTTGAAATTACACTAAAAAATAAACAGCGATAGCAACAAAAGGTGACCAACGAAGATAGATACTCATAACACTATCCCCACTCTTCTTGCAAATCACGGGCGAGGAAGTCGTCTTCCTCTTCCTCCTCTTCCTCTTCTTCGTCATCTCCGTCATCCTCATCAGCTTCGTCCATACCACTAGATCCACTGGACACCACACGCCCGCCATGATTTTGCACTCCTTGCAGATCATCAGCAGTGAAGCCTTCCTTCAACCTCGAGTATCCACTCCTCTCTGCCGCTAATTTCTTTCGCTTCGCAAGTGGAGAACGGAGCCCATCGTCGCCCCTGCCATTTCCGTTCACGTTTACACTTCCTTGCGGCGGTGTGACGCTTCGAATCCGTTTACGCTTCGGTCGAGGCGTATTGTTAGCGCTACTAGCAACATATAATGAGGTAATGAGGACATAACCATAAAGAATATGTGTGCAACTAACCTGGTCACGCTATTCGTCCCGTCCGTCATCTCATCCTCACTCCTATCATCATCGTCATCGTCCTCATCGCTCTCTCTCATCGCAGCCTCCACCTCGTCATTAATGTCATCCCAATTAATTTCGGCAAACTCGAGCGAGTTAGCGTCCCTTCCCTCCACGGGATCTTGGTCCCAATCATCCCCATCTGGATCGGGGTCAGAGGATATCTGCTGTGAATCCGTTGTCGGACTCAAGATGGGGACTGTGAGGGAAGGGTCATCCAACAGATATGGTGTCTCGTCTTGGCGCCGCCACAGTGCTATGCAGTCCATGAACCAGGCTAACCAAACGATCTTGATACCACCGCGTTTTCGGGCTGTATCGACTTTCACCGTTCCCCGCTGGATATAATTCCTTAGGGCAAACAGCGAGAACAATTATGGTAACACTGACCTTAGCAGCTACGACATGGGTTATGTCAGTAGTTAGTTCGGTTGAACACCGTGCACCGAACATGTGAGCCATTCTCCAAATCTCTGTGGACTCGGGCCTGGTATCGAGGGGGATCACGCTCGAAAACAGGACGTGGACGCCTTCGAGGACTTCTGTGCGTATTCGAGGAATTATTTGCTAGGCAAATGATAGTTAGCCAAGCGACCTGTTAAGATGCCTTGTGAACCAACCTTGACATCATATGGTATTGCTTCCCGCTTGCTCAGTGATTTACGTCTTGCATTGGTAGCCGGACGGCTATCGTACGCAGAGAAGAATCGTGCATGAACTTCATCGAGCAGCTGGTCGTCGCAATCATGAGAAAACATGCACGCTGATGAAATAGGACCTCACTTTAGCCACTCGCTCCAATTCGAAGTCGTTATTCTTCAGTAGTGCTTTCCGCTTCTCGTGTTTGTGCAGCGGGCTTTCGACTTGTTTCACTTCAACACCAGCCGGTGATTTATTCTCCGGGGGGTGTTGGATGTGTTCGTGAGCTGCAGTATCACTTTCCTGGAGTGCCTCCTGTTTTCTCGCCAGTGGACGTTCCTCCAGTTGCGCCTCCAGGGCCAAGTTATTCTGCTTAAGCATCACATTCGCCGCCAACTGGGCACGTTCTGTTTCTTCAGCTGATGGCACCGGAATAGCGGTCGAAAGCGACGTTGTATCTGACGTGATGCTAGCTTCAGGCAATATTGTTTGCGACTCAGAAGACGGTGTCTGAGAAGTGGCAACGCTCTGTTGTATAACTTGGGCCTCGCCTTCCGCCGGCCGAGGGGACGTCGCAGTTGTTAACGGCTCAATTTTTGGCAGGAACGTAGAGTTGATGTCGCCAATGCCAACAAAAAAATCGTCTAAAATACAGGTCAAGACCGCTTAGAAGAAAAAGAAACAGATCGACGAACAGGGTACGACTTTGATAAGGTTTGGACTCCATTCCCATACGTCCGCACGGTCATCTATGATGACCACCATGGACGTATCACAAGGGAAGAGTCTCTGCAAGCTTTTCTGGGTAAGGCCTCGGGGGCACATTAGCAACTTGACCACGCAACCTATGCAGAAAACTCACTTCCACTTTCATCCCGACTGAGCACGCGACCTCCAAAAATCTTGCCATCAGGATCAATGGCGGCGCATACTTCCTCAGCATATGCACGCGTTCCCATAGTATAGACATGCATCTCGTATTTATTTGCGGTCTCTCGCAAGAAGTCTTGCCATCCCGGCCTGACGTAGTCACGCTCGTAAGGCTGATTAGGAATGATATGTTCTCGGCTTACCGTGGCTTTATGTAATACATGCATCCTTCGTTCTCCACCATCTTGTTCTTCCCTTTGCCCTTCTGAAAACCCCTGATAGATCCGAAAGACTCGGGACCTAAACGGAACTTTTTGACGTCCTTCAGAGCATTCCAATTAGGATTACACTCTTGCTCCGAGTCTGATGAGGCGGAGCCATCCGCCTCAGCGGCTTTGCTTGTTGAAGCTTTTTTGGCCTGCCTCTCCTCCCAAGCCTCACCTTCGGTTATCCACTCGCCTACAGTTGGGTCTACAGTAGCATGCACGATGGTCTGGTCTAGATCTACGATAAGAGAAAGTTTCCGAGACTTGAGCAAGTGCTCTGCAGTCTCTCGCTCGATTCGTTGAGCTTCCTCAAAGGATACCGTAGGGCCAAACGCAGAGTGGGTCATTTGGATAGAGGCACGCGAGGCATCAGAGAAACCTGTGTAATCAGTGCTGCGAGAGAATTGAGACTGGAATTCTTGGACAAGAGATGGATTAAATACTTTGTCATATCCTTTCCGCACAGAACACAAAGTCCCCCCAGCTGCATGCCATGTTTGCATGGTTCGATAACCACGACGACTGGTTTTTCTTTTGCCCTTCGGAGTGAAATGACATCGCCGGAGTTAATGTTCCACCTGTCTATCTGTCCTTCAATAGCAGCGTCCCAGGTACCAAATCGGGTTTGAGGTTGAGCGTCAGAGGAAGTTGAAAGATATACAAACGAGTAGCTTAAAAGTCGGGTGCCGCGTTGGATAGAGGAAGATGCCTTTGCATCGATAGACACGACTTTGATAGGATAGGGGAATGTCTGCGGAAGATAGAGCTCTGTCGGACTGGACGCCATGCTAGGAGCGCCGGCGGTTTGAACGCCGTCACCGTATGTTGAGGGAACCTTGTCGGAAATCGGACTTGGCTTTTCGCACTTGCTGTCGTCATGCACTTATGTTTCGTTACGAATATTGTCCATAGTTAATGTACATGATGAGATATTAATGAGTACTGTGTTGTACGAGTACCGTACTGGCATCTCTCGTCACTCCATCAGGGCAACGAAGTTGGTTACGGATCAGGCAGTGACTCGGTCGAAGTAGATTTACCTCCACAAGCTTGCAAAATGCCACGTTCCAAGGATCTGAATGAAGAAACAATTCCGCCTTTTCCTCGTGATTGAACTGAGGGCCTAGGTATTTTCGTCGCTGCAGATCGATCGGGCCAGAAAACAACCCAACATCGCAACGAAACTGACTTTGGATCGAACGAATCAGTAGTTTGCTTTGTCTTTTGTACGTTCCATAGCTGCAAGCAACCGGTGTGTTGTGAATACACCCGAGTGATAGCGAAAAGCATGGGGACGAACGGTTATAATGTAAAAGTTTCTCAATCAGATCGACATGTGTGAGCACCATACGTCGGCAGCAGTAGCGTTTGAGTTGAAGTTCATCTAATGCATCTCTAGCAAGACATTCAGCATACAGAATTCTTGTTGGAAGATCGTTTTAGACACACCCTTCACTCATATCCTTTGCCAGAAGCTCCAGATAAGCATTCCATTTGTCACCGATGATTTTGCCACAGGAGAAACATCGAACTGGGATAATCTAATGCATGCATATCAAAATATCATTGGACGAAAAGCCCAGGAGCAATCAAACAGCTTACCATCGTTGGCAGTGGTGGCTTAGAAAGAACTTGAAAAACGCGAAGTAGTCACACCCCACGTGATAATAATGTTCATTTCAGCTGTCATCGTGATCGAGAAAGTTGACTCGATGGATGAGAATCGTGGTGCGAACTCCTTGGTACTTTAGATCCTTGCGTCATCGCATTACCAACCGCAGCACATTACCCAACACACGTTCTACTCTCTTCCCACTACAACGTTTCAACATGAAGAAGCCATCATCCGCGTTCTATGCAGTCAGAGCTGGGAGGCAAACAGGTGTCTTCCTGACATGGTTGGACTGTCTCAGTTTGTAAGAATCTTGATGCTCAAATCATTTAAAGGAGCGAATGTGAAGAACAAATCAAAGGATTTAATGGCGCAAGATACAAGAAGTTCAGTAATGCCGCAGAAGCAGAAGCTTTCGCTACTGGAAATTCGATTACAGTTGCATCTCCTACAAAATCTGAAGCAGAAGGCAAGGGTAAGAAGCGGGCAATGCCTACAGAACTGGAGGACGAGACTGGGTGGGATGTCGTTTATTCCGATGGCGCATGCAAAGGGAACGGCAAGAAAGGCTCCGTTGCTGGGATTGGCGTCTGGTGGGGTAATGATGACCCTCGGTACGTCCAGGCAAGCGTTTAACCAACTGAAGCTACGATTTCAAATTATTTTAAGGAACATGGCGGAACGATGCCCTGGTGATCAGACCAATAATCGTGCTGAACTAATCGTACGTGCTATGCTTCTTTTTCCATCGATGATTTTACAGTGTATAATACATATTTTTCAGGCAATTGTCCGCATATTGGAGACCACGCCCGAGAGCAAGACACCACTGCTCATAAAATCCGACTCAAAATACTCGATGGACTGTGAATATCCTCATTAGTGTGAACCCGTACAGTTTCTGATTCCAGTATTCTACCTGTAGGTTTTAGCTTGTGGCTACCAAAGTGGAGGCAGAATGGCTTCAAAACGGCAACTGGTACACCTGTCAAGAACGCCGGGGTTATACGATATCTTTCTGCCCTGCTTGATGCTCGGGCTTTATATGGTCAGAAGGTTCATTTTCAATACGTAAAGGGCCACAGTGGAGTGGAAGGAAATGAAGGAGCGGATGCTCAAGCTAATCAAGGTGCAATGCTCCCCGCTGTACCTGAAAGGGATTGGGATGCACTGGAAGTGGAGCTGAGAGAACAGATGGAGATAGAGCAAGCCACCAGATCGGATGACCAGCCAGTTGTTCCCATGGAGGTTGAGGCGGATGATTCATCGACTGGAAACACAGTGAAAGCCAGGAAAGTCAGTGAAGACGGATCACCCTTGGCACCTGCTGGTCATGAAGGATCGCCGCCAGGGACCATGACATCATTGGCTGGTCCTTTTGACTCACCATCTACTCCGGATGTGAATACCCCACCTCCTGCAGCACCTTCTGAGCTCGACAAAGCACCCTCACCTTCTGAACCCGACGAACCACCCTCACCTTTGAAAGCAAAAGTGCTACCCGCCCAACAGTTTGACGTATTGTCCACTCCTAAAGCAAGGGTTTCAAAAGCTGCAGAATCAATGTCCCTTGCCGCATGTTCGCTACCGAAGCCAGGCTTTGCTGGACCATCGACTCCTCGAAAGGCTGCAGCGTCTACATCCAGAACACAAGCTAAGATTGCAGCACTTTGGTCTCCATCCTCAACAGTAGAATCAAACCCTGCAGATCCCACATTGACACCAGGGCCCGCAACTGTCACTCTGTCTCCTGGAAAGCTTGCGACAGCCAAATCAAAAACAGAAGCAATCATTGCAGCGTTACGCACCCCGACCAAGAGATCGCCACGAAGAGCTGCGCCATCGTCGAAAGTAGCGTCAGTGCTGCGAACCTTTGTACCGTCCAAGTCGACATCGACAGAGCAGCAGACAAACGCATCACCAAGCAAGGCTGCCTTATCGCCGACGAAAATGCAATCAAGAATTCCAATTCCATTGGCTCGCTCTTCCTCCAAGACAGTCTATTCTAAAGAACCACCCGTTTCTTCGTCATCGCTGATGGCTCCACTAACGGAGGCTGATGAAAGTCAGCCTTCGCAGGGAACTCAGTCGACCTTTGCCGAAAGTTTTGTCACAGCTTTTACGACCATAATACCATCACCTATAGATGCACCTTCGATTGAACCGGCACATGCCTCGCACGTGCACCCACCCTTCTCAGAGCAACCGGCTATGGACGTTTCTCCCAATGACCCTACCAAGATCGTGGTCAATAAGGAGGATATTGATTTTTTGGTAAGTAACATTTAATTATTTCTCGATGGTTAGTAGTAACCCCTCTATGTTGGCTAGATGTACGCTGATTGTCTTCTGGATGAGGAAGACGTTTGGAAGGACCTTGATCCTTAGTAATTTTATTGGACATTGCTCCGTTGTTGTACTCAAGTATGTTCCTGTAAGATATTCTGCATCGAATTTCACAGAAATGTACATTATTATATAGTAGGGACATGATGGGGATACGGTCTATAACACGTTGACATATTTGGTTCTCCTCCCTTTTGAATTTTCCAAGGATATCGACAAGGAATGTGGTGTGTATGGATTGACGAAAAATCCTGTAAATGCCCTCACCGATAACAGAATCAAAGCAAACATTCGATTAACCGTGTGCCTTCGGTCTACCGTAGTGCAAAATCAAAGACTTTAGTTGGACAACCTTCGTAGGTTTGAAAATTGACACTTTTACTCCTCCGTGTATGCGGTCATTTTGGTCAAGTGTAGCGGCGACGACCAAGTCGCACATTACCCAATGTTATCAACGCGACGCACGTCAGTGCCGTAGTCACATCGCGTTCAGCGACCATGATGGCAAGGCCCATGCAACTTTGCTCGAAACTTTTTCTTTGCAACACACCTACTCAGGCTTCAAAAATATGGTGTCCATTCAGCATATTTCCTGCCAGAGTTACTAAAAGAAATGGCACAGACACAAAAGTCCAGTTCGTCTGAAAATGGGCGAGCAAAACTAAGATATATTCTCGGCACCTGGTGTCCAAAAGGCATGAACGTTGAATTGGAGGCAGAGAGGCACTTTTGTCATTCAAGTTGGAACTTGGAGGTGAAGCTGGTGATGGTGCCACTGGCAGGCTCTGAAGAGAATTTTCTGCTTTATGACGCTTAACCATGGGGTAAGACGCATCCAACTTTGTCATAAGAACACGAATAGGCCCAACATGAAGACAGAATACATGAACAGTGAATCGACAGTGAATGGTGAATGGGAGAGTCCGGTCGATCGATCGGTTTTGTCAGTACATCAGTGAATCAGGGTGACTTTGGTTTTGTCCTGCGCTATTTGTCGGTGATATTTGGGATTGTTAGCTATTGGGACGGCTTGGAGCTGAATAGGATAACTTGAGTTACATGCAGGGGTATTGTAGGAAGAGTAATCATTTTCCAAGCTAGTTAATGTACCAGACTAGTTGGTGTGAGGTGGAAATCTCTTGAAGACGAAGTACTTCGATTACTCGTGAGCTGCATGGTACGACGAAGTGGCTAGCATCTTCTACCAGCATTACATGCTAATTTCCTTTAGGATTTCAATCTTCAGTGTTTAAGCAAGAGGTTCTCAGCTGTCCATGGCTTAGAAGAGTGTTGTCGAAACTAAACTACCTCGTTATTGTCTTTCAAACGGCGTGTGTGCTTTTGCGCCCAGTACAGAATGGGTAACTGATCCGCACTTGCAGTGCATTGTTAACGCAAGATCACTACCGTTACTCAACTTAATTACAGGGGGAACATAAACATTAGTGGAATACCATGCAATTCCCATACTGGTAGTTACGCGTCAAACTCCTGACGACGGTAGACTTCTTTGCTAGGTTATACAGCCGATTACAGCTTAACACTGACTTTTCCTTCACGTATATCACAGAAGGATACTGAATCGGTGCCTCTCGAATACAGGCTTCCGGAGAGA
>QOVE01000607.1:0-13778 GCA_003521275.1 Tricholoma sp. MG99
TGTGATCCGCATGCTGGCAGCTGCGGCCGCAGAATCTGCTACCATATCACGTGGTCACGCTCATCACGGGGTGGATAGGAATTCTCGAAGCCCAGATAGTGGGGAGCAAGCTCCCCAATAACAAAAATCGTATCATGTCATGTTGCTGCCTACGCGCCGGACCTCTCGCTCGCCTCCATAGCTCTCGGAAGTCTGAAAAGGTCTGAAATAGGCTTAGATTCTATCAAAATTCAGGACCCGCAAAGTGTGCGAATTTCTAGGACCCGCCTTTGACCCGCCTATCGTTTTGAATGTACATACATAGCTAGAATTTATTTCTGATGAGATCTTTCATTGTTCTATCTGCAGTCATCCATGTTGTAGTCTCCATGTCAATTTCCGAAGAGATCTCGGACTCTACAGCCGTCGCTATGTAGAATGGAGATAAAATGTTTATAAATCTGCTCTCTCTGTGATCAAGCTGATGACCTTCTCAAAACAAGCTTCTATAGATCGCAGGTCTTCTTCTGAGTTCAAATCCTCCATGTTACCCGCAGGAACGTCAAGCTAAGTAATTTCAGCCACTGTCGAATATTTACGCCCAGTAGATACGCACGACAAATGACGGCGCATACAACGGGAATCCAGCGTGATCCGGTATTTCTGTATCCAATGCAAGTGGCTTGCCCAGCTACGCTTTCGAGAAAGATGCATCGGGAGACAGATTAGACAGTGGCAGCAATTGAGCGGATTGCTTACCGCGATCGATGTTAGATACGTCCATGCACGAGCAGCATTAGCACTGTTGTACCCACCTGGAAAACAATTACATACCAAACAACTGATTATAACCAAGGAACTTACCACCTCCTAACAGCAATTTTCTTCCACTCCAATGATTCAATACTCGATCAACACATTGACCTAGAGAAGCCAGTGACCAGTTTAACATTGCACATGGATCCTCAGCCAACGAATCTAGACCACACTGAAGAATGATATAATCTGGCCCAAAGGCATCCTTCACCTGTTCCACAATACCCCATACTCTGGAAAATGTGCGATCGGATGCACCTTGCTTGAGTGGTATAGAGAGAGCGAAAGGATTGAATAATCTGCTGGTCACTGACGAAAGTTGGGAGAGAGGAGAGAGCGGAAAAAATCCTGGAGCACTATGATGTACACTGAGCATCTGGGATAAATTAGCGGATGGACCTGAGCAGAAAGTGAGTGATGTGTGCCTTACTAGAATCTGGGAGGAGCCTGGATGATTTTGTAAGGAAAACGCTTCAAAAACCGCATCCGAAAAGTGCAAATCGAGATCAAGATACATAATGCGAGGCTTTCGAGGAGGATCTAGGTTTCCTTGTAGAGACATCGATACCAATGGAGCACGTTTGAGGGCCATGATCGCCAGAACGCAGTCCGCAACATAACAGAATCCAGCTGCATGGGACTTCCGCGCATGGTGTCTATACAGATCAGACTTAATATATGTGCAGTGGAAGGTGCGAAGACTACTGGACCTGCCACCATCCCAGCAAATAGCAATGTCAGATACAAGTCTTGCTAAGGAATTGGCAGCAGTCAAAGTTGCACCTGCAATCAGTGGGACGTAACTGTGTAGACCTGGAAATGGAGGACAATCCTGCCGTTAAGTTAGTGAGGTATGTCATGGTAGGAACTTGAAAGCAAAAGCAGATCCTTCAGGTCTCTCACGTCTTCTAACCCAAAATCATTTATCTCGTTAAAATTATCTGCAAGCCCACCCATCGAGTTCTTTGGATCAAGCACAAAATCAAGATAGTCACGACTATGATAGATGGCAAGATCTCTGTAAGTTGCTCTTCTTGGATTGACCACTTGAATTCGTCTTGTGCCCGAAAACTCGGGAGACATGAGTCCTGTTGCGCTCACAAGAGCATGGACTATCGTTGATCTTTGTTTGTTTGAAGGCAGGAGGGAAGAAATCTGTCAAGTGTTTTGAAGACACGTCCATTCTGGCTAAGTAAGTATACATTCTCTCAAGTATCATGATAGGACGATATCACCTTTGCAAGTTCTTGGGAGGCTATATATACTACAAGTTGTTTATCCATGGGGTTTTGTCGTTCCATGACATCCAAGACACAGGTCTCGGTAAGTCAGTAGTGGTAGACGGAGGGTGTCAACCAAAGACTTCCGAGTCACTGAGTTTCAAGGTTGTACTTGTGATTTATGTCAGCTTGTGACAAAACGGTCACGTGAGATGACAATGCACTAGCAAAACCACCAGTGTCACTCTCAGAACGCGCTTCTAATAGTTTTTGTCGACATACATTGACAGCACTATATATGATGTACGGGAAAGAAAAGGATGGAGATGACAACATAGCTGGTATTAAACTAACCTTAGTCTTTTCTTTTCCTATTGACACATATCATAGATCAAACTACTGACCCAGGCTTCATATCATTTTTCGCCAAGCTACCGCCCAAATCACCAGAAACAGGCACTCTTCGTCTCTTCCACCGCACTGGCAACGACCCGTTCTATGCGGTATACGGCCCAGATGCTCTTTTTGTTGCCCAGCATACGTATCGTACCAACTCGGTCATCAAGTATCTTGGTGCAGGCGGGCGAACAACCGGTCTTCCTAGCGTCACCCTCAAAGTCAGCGTTGCACAGATGTTGCTCAGGGAAGTGCTGACAGCCAAGCAACTACGCGTCGAAATTTGGACCCCGGAGCCTGGTCAGGGTAAGAAGTGCTCTAAATTTCATTTGGACAAAGAGGTTTGGATTCGACCTTATATTTACATCTGAGGCTTACTGGCAGTTTGCTGTCAATGCCCTTCAGGCATCACCCGGAAATTTACAGCAGGTCGAAGACCTTCTGTTTGTAAACTCAGACATTTTATCTGCCCCAATTGTCATGGCTATCAAACTCGCCTCTGCGCCTTCTGGTGGCAAACCGAAACTCAAAGCCGTTGGTGTTGCGTTTGCTGATACCAGCGTCCGGAAGCTTGGTGTCGCTGATTTTATTGACAATGAGCTCTTTTCAAACACCGAGGTATACTCCAATTTCTACCCTGAGTCATTTCGATATACTAACGACAGTATTTCCGTAGTCCCTCATCATACAACTTTCCGTCAAGGAAGCGATTATTCCAACTGGAACTACATCTGGAATCACCGATCGTGATATCGATCTCAACAAGCTCAAGGCAGTCTTCGATCGTTGTGGTGTTGTCGTTTCGGAGAGGAAGCCAAGTACGGACCTATAATGCTCCTTCATATCTCTGACTCATCTATGCAAGGCGAGTTTACTGTAAAAAATCTTGTAGACGACGTTCCTCGTCTGTTGAGACCATCCTCAATTTCCCAGCTATCATCCGCTGATGCTACGGTCACGATTCGTGCGTCTTCCTTTGCATGCGTCACGTACATCTAACTCTTTACACGATACAGCCGAGCTTTCTCTTCCTACTGCTCCTTCTGCCCTCTATGCCCTAATAACTTATCTGTCTTTGCTCTCCGACCCATCAAATCATGGAACATACTCTCTTCGTACTCATGATCTATCTCAGTACATGAAACTCGACGCCAGCGCCTTAAGGGCTTTGAACCTGACAGAAGCTCCCGGAAACGCTGTAAATGCCTTCACTTGCAGGATTCGCTTCTCGACTTGACTGTTTTTAGAGCGCGACAACCCGTAACACTACTTTATTAGGACTGCTGAATAAGTGCAGAACTGCTCAAGGAACCAGGCTTCTTGGAACGTGGTTGAAACAACCGCTCATTAATTTACATGAAATTCGTATGTTCATTTTCTGCATTAACGTTCTAATAACCAGTGTTCTGCTAGTTAAAAGACAGAATCTAGTTGAAACTTTTGTGGAAGATACAACCACGCGAAGGATGCTTCAGGTCAATTATATGGGCTCTTCAAATTGCCAGGTTGCTCACCAGGTGCTCAGGACGAGTTTATGAAAGTCATGCCGGACATGCACCGTCTCAGCAAACGCTTCCAGAAATCAGTGGCCACTCTGGAAGACGTGGTTCGTGTATATCAGGCCGTTACTAAGGTCAGTAATAGGTTTGTAAGAATTCGTGCATTTGCAGGTTATGTGTCATGATAGTTGCCTGGCATGATCGAGGCGCTCGACAGCATACGAACGGATAAGAAGGAAGCTACCACACTTTTAGAAGAAACCTACCTGGTTTCCTTGAAGGTCGAGTTGGATGTATTCCAGAAACAGCACACATGTTCTCATTATTTTTGCAGGAATACCAAGTGAATCTTGAAAAATATGCCGAAATGGTCGAACAAACAATCGATCTCAATGAGCTAGATAATCACAACTACGTAGTCAAGCCAGACTACGATCCTGGATTACAGGCGCTGGCAGTTAAGCTGACCGAGGTACGTCTCAGCGCCGCTGCGAACACACGCTGACCTGGCATAGGCCCGAGATGGTTTAGACGAAGAACATCGCCAAGCTGGCCGCGATTTGGACCTAGAGCTGGATAAAAAGCTTCATCTAGAGAACAATCAAATTTATGGATACTGTTTTCGTTTGACAAAAAACGTAGGTTTAAACGCAACTCATAGATCTAGTTCTTAGAATTCCCTCATAGGATGCAAAAGGACTGCCGGATAAGTACTCGGAGATAGGGCAAACTAAGAGCGGCGTTTTCTTCAGGACACAAAAGCTTAAGCGCCTAGCTGAGGATTACGCAGAACTTTCACAGCGCTACAGCCGAACTCAGAGTGGGTTGGTAAAGGAGGTAGTCAACATAGCAGGTATGCTGTAGAATTTTCTACAGCGAATCGTTCGTTCATCCAGATTCAGCAACGTATACTCCCGTGCTAGAATCATTGGACAATGTGATCGCCCATTTGGATGTGATTCTGAGGTAAGTCAGATATGACCACGAACGGGTACATATTGTTATTGGTTCATAGTCTCGCACATGTGTCGGTAAATGCTCCCGAAGCATACGTGAAGCCGAAGGTTATTGAAAAAGGTTACTTGCCTAATAATGTCCTTCCTATCATCCGCTAAGCCACGAGCAGGTTCGGGCAATCTGATCCTGAGGGATGCACGCCACCCTTGCCTAGAAGTCCAAGATGATATCTCGTTTATTCCAAATGACATCGCAATGATAAAAGGTGAGTACTACCTGTACATGAACCTATAGGTCATTATAAAATATTCCAATCAAAGGCAAAAGCGAGTTTCATATTATCAGTGCGTCCCAAAGTATTAGCTATCCGTATGTCAT
Source organism: Tricholoma sp. MG99 (assembly GCA_003521275.1). Lineage (NCBI taxonomy): Eukaryota > Fungi > Basidiomycota > Agaricomycetes > Agaricales > Tricholomataceae > Tricholoma > Tricholoma sp. MG99. The sequence continues at coordinate 5,246 of QOVE01000607.1, forward strand.
GTCAAAGGTTTACTTAGCGGGACCAAACATGGGAGGGAAATCTACTTACATTCGTCAAGTACGTATCTTCGTTAGCTGCTATACATGCATATATCATTCTTTTCAGGTCGGTGTGATAGCTTTGATGGCACAGACTGGGTGTTTTGTCCCCTGTTCCGAAGCTCAGGTTCCTATCTTCGATTCCATTCTATGTAGAGTGGGGGCGGGGGATAGTCAACTGAAGGGGGTCTCTACGTTCATGGCTGAGATGCTAGAGACTGCAACGATCCTTCGGGTATGTGCAGGTTGCAGAATTGTATGCGAACATCGCTAATAAAATGACAGTCTGCTACCAAGGATTCTCTGATAATCATTGACGAGCTTGGACGAGGTGGAGTCATGTTAATAATAATAACTTGATTTTTGGCTGACGGATGCTTGCAGGGACTTCTACCTACGATGGATTTGGGCTCGCCTGGGCAATCTCTGAGTAAGGATTGACACCTTCCCATTTCACAGCCCTAAATGCCACACAGATATATTGCTTCCGAGATCCATGCATTCTGTCTTTTTGCTACGCACTTCCACGAGCTCACAGCTCTCGACCAACAGCTTCCCCATATCAACAACCTCCATGTCGTGGCACATGTCACCTCAGCTGGGAGAGGCACACAGGACCGTGATATAACCCTCCTGTACAAGGTGGAACCAGGTGAATAGGCTCTAAATACCTTCGTGACATTGCTCTACCACTCGATAACAGGTATTTCGGACCAGAGTTTCGGCATTCACGTCGCCGAACTTGCTAACTTTCCTGAAAATGTGGTCAAGGTAAGGTTTATCAATTCACATACGCCCATCCTAATCAGGAGCGACAGCTTGCTAAACAAAAAGCTGATGAACTTGAAGATTTTGGTCATGGTACGCTTATCTTATCTTCAAAATCTCTCGAGCTAAAATTTGGTTTGTAGACCAAATGCAAACAGAGGCTAAGGTACCCTCAAACGTGACAGAAGGCATCCAAATCATGGAAGAATTTCTTTGGATGTGGTCCTCTCGAGGCTCGATGAAGGACGGAGAAGATTTCATTATGGCTGGTGAGGATGACGACGACGATGTTTCTGGATCACAGGTCAGGGAGTTAAGAAACTGTTTAGAAGACTTGCGTCCACGCATTGAAAATAACCAGTGGCTACAGTCTATCCTCGCCTCATTCTAGGTCATCTTACGTTGCTACAATCCCTATCAATTTTCTTTAGTGGATATATATCACTACTAGCAAATTCACGTAGTCACCTCGCTACCTGGTCAACATTTTTTGTGTCCACATGAACCTCTACTTCGCATGAAACAGTGGCTTCTGGAGCTGTGGCGGTGGAGTTCTTCTGCTGTGCTGCATCTCGCCCTGCGGTGATGTCCGCTCCAAACAGACGAAGGCTAAGAGCACTACAAAAACGACAATGATTAAGTAGTCCAACATGCTTGTAGGATAACAAGACCTCTTTGCCTTCTTGTCCATCATCAACGTCAACGAAACATTGGATTTCCAAATGGGTAGTACAAGTTCATTCATAAGCCTATATAATTGTGAACAGTAAAGTTTGGACAAGCTGTCTACAAGTCAGCACTTACATGCCGTCTTTTGATTTCTCTGGAAGGAATCGAACAATGTGACTGCCAACAGCTGTCGACCGACACCATGAGCACGAATTAAAAAATGCAACTAGGTCTTACGTCGAGCTTCGACGATAGATTTGAATGGCTGTGTGAAAGATGAACATAGTGGATAATAAGACTGAACCATCGTCTTCAGCGAATCCAGATCAGCTGTGATGATCGTTGATGGGTCCACGTAAGTCAGGATAACGGGGAGGCCTTCTCCAAGTACACGAAACTGGGGCTCAGCACCTTTACCCACATCTTGCTTTGTGAACACCTTTGCTCCCGCAGCCATGAGGCGTATACGAGTGTATTCGTTGTTCTCAATAACAGTCTTGACTACATCGTTGGCCAAATATAGCGATCGCATAGCTTCTCCTCGGGGATTGCGGACAAGTACATTGGATGACGGAAATTCAAAGTTGAGGGAGAGTCGCGCTCTGGAAGTGATGTAAAAAAAAACTTCGATAGAAGACGTGTTGTGCAGCTCACATGCAGCCCAGAAGGATAGGATCTTCCGGAGCTAAGAAACAGTAAGGCTGTTCCTTGAAGGAGCCGCTACCTTCATCGATTTCCCCCCCCCTCCCTTTCCCCCCCTTTCTTAAAGCACTTGACGAAGATTCTTTAGCAGAGGGGCCTTCCACGGCTCGGAACTGGTTATCCCTATTTTGAGACTCCTTGGCAAGAGTAATACTCATTTCCGGCGTCACATGTTCGGGCTCTATTCTAGGTTTTTTGGTCTCGGGAGTCTCTTCTGGATTTTCACCTGCTCTTTTTCGTTCGCTGCGAGAGTTTAGTTCCGGCTTTGTAGCTGAACACCGGACATAGCATTGCATACCTGACATAACTGTCCATGCCAGCAGATACATTTCCGCTATGTAGCCTTCTCTCAACCACAGCGACAAAAAAACCACCCGAATCTTGGAGGTGGGGGTATATCCTCAAGCTGAGATGATATATATTGTTCGTCAGTGAAGACCACACATCGACAACTACTTAAGACGGACCAACGTGAAAGATTAATATGTTCAACCTCTTCCGGTGGCCAGTGACCTTCTGTTAGCTTTGTGTTGCCTTGTGCGTGGGGAGAACTCAAGAAATCTTGATAAGTCTCATACGATGTTGTGATTTCACGATCAACGCTAGGGCGCCATGTCGTCAGCCCTGGTCTCCGCTTTAGTCCCGGAAGCTTCGAGGAAACGTCGACAAGATAAAATTCTGAGAAGCGGTTGTTAGAATCCATCATCTCCACGAAAGAGTAGTGTCCCGACCAGGGTTTAACTTCAAAGCCTCAGCAATAACGGCTTCGTTCTCGACAGGATTCAACGAACAGGTTGAATATACGATTCTTCCATCTTTCTTTATGAGTTTCATCGCTCGCTGGAGAATCCGAAGTTGTAAACTACAATGAAGTTCATTTGCATGGTGAGCAAATAGTGAGCGAAAAACCAACGCATGTAGACCATTCCCATCCATGGGTTGCCAGGTTTTCCAAATCCCGATGTTTTTACGAATGGTTCCATCGCCACTGCAAGGTACGTCGCATAATATCCTGTCAAATTGCAACTGCTCCAATGTGTCGCTCCCCGGAGGGCGATATTTCAAGACAGGGTAGATAGAAGCGTCCAAATTCGTAACCATGAGAGCAGGACTAGGGAGGCGTGCCGATTGATGGATCAATAGGTGGGTGCGCTTATTATCGTTATCGTTGGCCAAGAGTAGTCCAGAGGGTATTGATGTCGCAGTGAGAGAATCTTGTGCATGAAGGGCTTCTAAAAGTTGGGCTGTCTATAGTGAGAGGAGGCAATCAAATTTGACAGAAAAGTACAGCCGAACCCCATGCCTACTTTTGATCCTGGTGCCGCACACATGTCCATGACCTGAATTACACCTGTTACGCATAGAAATTCCAAAAATGTAGAACAGTTTACCTTGTGATGGGGTGAGACATCCAAAAAGAGCGGGGGAAGCATACTGACGGCTTCCTGTCTGGAGATGTTTCCCTTGAAGTTTTTCAAGCTTATCAGTCATGGGTAATACAACATTCTCGTATAGGGACATCCGTACAACTTCGGTCTCGAACACGAGGAACGAGTGGAACTTTTTGAATTCTTCCGACTTGCGCAGAACCTTCTTAGGTACATTAAATTGCCATGCGAGTCCATCTGGATACCTTACACAGGAGCTGAGATAAGCGAGCAAAATGCAAAGCATAGGTTTCTGCGTACCAAGGGATCTGCACAGGAGGTGGAATGTTCTCGCCCTCGAAAATAACCTCGCTGAGACTAGGTACATGTATGTTTTTGATAGTATCGTTCAGAGAGTTTGCTATCCTGCAAACGGGAGGAATCAGCCATGCTCAGCGAGCAACAAAGAATATACATACTTGCGACTACCCGCTACACGGAACGTAGTGGGAAGATGTTGCCGCAGGGTGCCCATGAAAGACTCCCATTCGCCATCCGGAATTATCTTTTGCGCCTTGTAGTAGGAAGCAAAGCGTTCATTCTCCATGTCAGATTTATCGATGATATCGGTGCGGTAGGCATCGTCCTTTTTGCTGTGACGTTTGAACGCACTTTTCTACAACACTCATCATGAGTGAGTATCAGGAAGATCAGGATAGTACTGAAAGACCTTGGTTCTAGGCATTGAGCAGTTGTGAAACTAGAAGTCGACTCGAAACCGCGATGGACTGATTCTGTATGTAGTTTCCAGTCAAACCTAAGGGACAATTTTATTTTCTTTCGGTGTTTGGTAATATTGTACATACATGTAACACCTCAGGCCTGTGGTTGGAATGAATCGTTTACAACAAGACTGCAACGACCATAATCATGATTCTACGTAGTATCCATCGCATCTCCACCAACCAGCGTCGTCTCTTCGCTAACAATCAAATTCCTAACACTCTCCGTCTTCCATGCCGTAGTCCCCCTTCTGAACCCATAACTCCTTTCCTTCTTTGCGCGTTGGTTAGGCATCTCTACATTTCGAAGCATTTCGGTTTGCGCTGCAGTAATGATGCAAGCATCGACATTGGACCCAGAGCCAAGATCATTGAAGATACCGGCAGAAATAGCGGATTTCACCAGAGTCAAGGCCTCTTCACGCTGATGACAAGTTAGCATACAAAGCGAGAAGAATGATTCGAACTGACCTCCATATTAGGTTTCCAACTACTTTCAAAGACAGCCATAGCAGCTAAACTGCCTGAGCCCATGGTCACATACGGTAGTTTGTCCGTAGATCCGTGAGGATGGATTGTGAAGAGTTGGGGTCCGGTAGCGTCAACTCCCCCAAGAACAAGCGCGGCTCCAACCTGGCCTTGATACCTTGAAAGATGGTAGGGTGGTAAGCACCTGCCATGGACCTTAAACGCTCACCTGAACAACATCTGCTTTAACATCGTCATTGCCGTCACCACGCGAGGTTTTCTCCCAGTTGACAGGGCGTGCAATTCCATGTTAGAAGATATAAGGGCAGTCGTAAACTCAGTATCCGCCGCTGTACCAGCACCACAGCATCGGATGGACTCTGTGATATAGTGGATCTATCCAAAGAAAAACATGGTGAAAGTCGATCAGACAGAATGAGTGTACAGAAGTACCTTTTCGCAGTTTTTGTCTGCAACAATTTCACCTTCTGTGGCTCGAGTATCTGCTCCAAGAACTATACCGTCTTTAAAAAGACAGCCAACGATGGTTGTTCCAGTACTTGTGGCCTTGGGAAGCAGTACACCTTTGCCGGCCAAGAAGTCATTTCTAGAAAATGAACAGATAAGAAGAGGTTCGCGACACTTGACAATCCATTACCGCAGTTCATTTGAAAAGTCGAAGCCGGGACTTGAGAAGACATTAGGGGCGAGCATAATGGAGGAGATGGTCCAAGTCTAACTCTCTGATTCTCCACTGGACATGCATACGCGTTCGACACGTGACCTAGGAGAGATAAGATAATTATTAATATTAATCGATACATATATATTAATCAATTGACCATTTGGCATTGACTGCCTTGAGATTCTGCTCAGACTTGGCTCAGATCATGCAAACCACGATTATTCCTCACACCCAGAAACCTCTGGTTTCTCGCACTTACCCTTCCCAGTCAGAATTGAACCTCGCAATCCAACACGCATCGGATGCCCAGAAAGTTTGGCATAAGGTTCCCTTGCAAGACAGAATCGACATCAGTCGCAAATTTGTCGTGCGTTTACATATATCTCAGATGCGTATATGCTTGAATTAACTCGACTTGTTTATCTATAGGATCAGTTTAAACACTTTTCTACTGATATATCTCTCGAACTTTCGCTACAAATCGGACGGTAAGCTTTATAGCTCCCCTTTTTAGCACTCACTCTAGACCCATCGAACATTTCACAGGCCCGTCTCTCAATGCTTGGGAGAAATTAACACAATGTTACACCGTGCAGAATATATGATCTCTATTGCTTCCGAAGCCCTTGCAGATGTTTCTTTAAAGGATACAGATAAACCTGGCTTTAAGAGATACATCAAGCGCACTCCCCTGGGAGTCGTATTCGCCATCGTTCCCTGGAAGTGAGATATTATAGTTTAAACTATTTGCTACTCTTATATTATATATCCCATCTAGTTTCCCTTACTTGGTCACCGTTAATTCTGTTCTCCCTGCCATCATTGCGGGTAATGCGGTCTTACTCAAGCCATCTCCACAAACTCCCTTGGCAGCGGAGAGGTTTGCGTTGGCTCTTACACATGCAGGAGTACCCGACAATGTCATACAAGTCGTCCACTTGTCACCCTCTCTAACCTCCTTTGCCGTCCAACATCCTCTCGTGGATTTCATTTCATTCACTGGAAGTGTTTCCGGGGGCCACTCCATCGTCAAGTTAGTTGCCGATGGGCCTGGGTTCACTGGTGTTGGTTTGGAGGTATAAATTTGCTTCTATCTTTATACGTTACTCATCTTGTGCCTGGTAGCTTGGTGGCAAAGATCCTGCATACGTACGAGGCGACGCAATTCTTGGCTATACTATTGCCGAATTGGTGGATGGTAGGTGTAAAATCTGTCATACTTTGCGCACGCTCGAATGCAGGTCTTCAGGGGCTTTCTTTAACTCGGGTCAAAGCTGCTGCGCAGTTGAGGTACTCATTCTTTGGGTTGTTTGAATGCTCTATCATTTACTTTGTCCTTCAGCGTATCTACGTCCATGAGTCGCTTTACGACGAATTTGTGCAGAAATTCGTGGATGTTGTCAAAGTTTGTAGCAATATTCCCAGTGCCTTAACCACCACTTAGTATGATGTCCTCTTCCAGACTTATAAACTTGGAGATCCAACGAAGTCAGAAACTAATCTTGGTCCTGTGGTGAGCGTTGCCAGTGCTGAAAGAATCCGCAAACAAGTTGCGGACGCTAGTACGTGTCATATGTCATTTACTTCCCAACTAAATAGTGGTCACAGTTAGTGCTGGTGCCAAACCTTTGATCCCGGAAGATTTGTTCTCTACTGCTATCCCGTATGTTGTGGTTTATCCGTCATTTGATCATATTTCATTAACACATAATCAGCGAGACTGCGTATGTTGCACCGCAGGTCTTAATCAATGTCAATCACTGTAAGTGGTGCTATGTTACTTGTAAAATGGCTTGCTAACTGATAACACAGCAATGGATGTAATGAAGGTACGTAATGATGATATTCCGCCCCACTCAGTGATCTATATATATTTGTAGGACGAAACCTTTGGTCCGGTTGTAGGGATACAGAGGGTTGATATATCCAATATGCCTGGGTAGATTCAGAGTTGATGCTATCGCTTGTAGGTATCTTCTGACGAAGAGGCCATCAAACTTATGAACGACTCCCCGTATGGGCTAACGGCTTCTATATGGACGAATGCCGAGGAAAACCCTGAATCTGAGAAAGCGTTCCTGAGGATTGTCGACCAACTGGAAACAGGGACAGTTTTTCTCAACAGGTGTGACGATCATTCTGGCAGTTCTACTGCACATGAAGGTGTAATTACTAACTATCCTTTGCTTCAATAAGATGTGACTATCTGGACCCCGCGCTTGCATGGACAGGAGTGAAAGATAGTGGGAGAGGTGTAAGTCTGAGCAAGTTTGGTGAGTGTTCCTCTGGATAGCAAGAACATTCTGTCTAAGATGTTTTATGAGGGTATGACCAGTTGACGCGTGCCAAGTCTGTTTATATGAAGATTAGAACATCTACAACGTAGCCATGCAAATAAGAGTTTAATCCGAGTCCATTGTTACCTGTCGGAACAATTTGAACACAACTGATGATTGATTGTGTCCTGTATCAAAAATCTGAGTTTTGGTCAATTTTTGTCTATTCTGCTTGGATATGGTTTCCTGAAGCCTACATTTTGTCTGGAAATTGATTGGGATCTATTAGTATAACATACAAGTTTACAAACATGCCGGAGGCACTTCAAGGCTTGTCAGGGGATGGCTTGCCAACTGCATCAGCAAACCCTGATTTTTCCCACAGAGACCGATCAAATTCATAGATTACCATAGACGGCTGTAGTGGCTCGTAGTAATTGGTTGTCTGTGTAGTGCTTTGCAGCATTGCACAGATTACACTACATGCTATATAGGACTACGTAGTCTGCTGATCTCTGCCAGGTCCTGTCCAGGGGTACATGAAGTACAAAGATGCTTACAGGGACAGCTATTTGAATTTATGTTTTATATTCAATTGATTGGTGCTACAACATAAATGAATTCTAAGGGATAAATAAATCTCAAAGCCTCTGATTCAGCGAGGGATGTGGTATGACATTACTACTAGTAAACTAGCCCCTTGGGGCAGCGGCAGGATCGTTTGAAAAAGAAAAGAAAAACTTCTCTCGTATCAAGGGGGTTGGGGCACCGCCGCCT
>QOVE01000620.1:0-42603 GCA_003521275.1 Tricholoma sp. MG99
AGACTGCTGAGGCCGCTGATCAAGCCATAAAGGCTGTTAATGGTATGCTACTTAATGACAAAAAGGTCTACGTCGGTCTCCACATCTCTCGCAAGGTGTGTTCAGGCGCTATTTCTTCAAATAGTTAACCTTGACAGTTTCATAGGAGCGTCAATCTAAGCTCGACGAGATGAAAGCTCAATTCACGAATCTTTACGTCAAGAATATTGATCCCGAATTGAGCCAAGAAGATTTCGAGAAACTCTTTACCCAGTTCGGCAACGTCACTTCTGCCCTACTTTCGATCGATGAAGAAGGAAAGAGCAGGGGCTTTGGGTTTGTCAATTACGAGAAACACGAAGAGGCGCAGCAGGCTGTTGATGGACTGCATGATTCTGAACACAACGGGCGAAAGCTCTTCGTCTCTCGTGCTCAGAAGAAGGCCGAACGCGAGGACGAGTTACGCCGGTCGTACGAAGCAGCTAAAATGGAGAAACTGAGCAAATATCAAGGTGTTAACCTTTACATCAAAAATCTGGAGGACGACGTTGACGATGACAAGCTCCGCGGAGAGTTTGAGCCTTTTGGAACCGTCACCAGTTGCAAGGTCATGCGGGATGACAAGGGCACCTCGAAAGGCTTTGGTTTCGTTTGCTTCTCCACCCCAGATGAGGCAACGAAGGCAGTGGCAGAGATGAACAACAAGATGATTGGATCCAAACCCCTCTACGTTTCCTTGGCTCAGCGTCGTGAAGTTCGCAGGCAACAGCTGGAGAGTCAGATTGCCCAGCGCAATCAAATCCGTGCCCAGCAGGCTGCCGCTGCGGGTATTCCGGGTGGATACGTTAATGGCCCTATGTATTATCCCCCACCTGGCCCAGGTTTCCCTCCTCAGGGACGAGGCATGATGCCTTATGGCCAGCCAGGGATGATGCCGCCTCGAGGTGGCGCTCGTTACGGGCCCGGCGGTATTCCCATGCCCGCCTATCCACAAGGTCCTCCTCAAGGCTACCCCATGCCAGGCTACCCCAACCGTGGGCCTCCTCGTCCGCCCGTCGCTCGAGGGCCAGGATCATCACCTACAAATCCTACTGTTCCCATGCCCCGTACCAATGGTCCTCCGCAAGTCAACGGTGCTCCGCGTGTTCCGGTACCTCAAGGACCACCTCCTCAGAACCGTGCTCCTCCCCCACCAGCTGGTCCTGTACGAGTGCCTTCCCAGCAACAGCCACCGGCAGGCTACAAGGCCAACGCACCGTCGCCTCGTAACGCTGCCCCTGCCCCGGCACCTGGCGCCCCTGCACCCGCGCAGTCTGAGATTCCGCACTTCACTGCTGATCAGCTTGCTGCTGCCACCCCTATGGAGCAGAAGCAAATGCTCGGTGAGGTTATTTATCTTAAGATTGCGAAGTACGTCTCCCATTCTCGTTTCATTGTACTGCTTTACTTAACGGAGTGACATAGTGACCAACCCGAGTTGGCTGGTAAGATTACTGGAATGCTTCTTGAAATGGACAATTCGGAGCTTCTGCATCTCTTGGAGGAGCCTGAGGCTATGAACGCCAAGATCAATGAGGCGCTCACGGTCTTGAACGAGTTCAAGTCTTAGGGGGGTATGGAGACGTAGAGATGCGTGTTATTTACAGGTGATATGATATTATGTTCCTTCCATGGAGTGAATTTTTCACTCGTCCTTTCATTCATGTTGTCTATGTTCTGTTATGTGTTGGATCTCCATGACCTTGATGTTCTTCCGCAGGGTTTTTTTTGGTAGTTACTTCTTTGTTGACTCTGCGAAGGAAATTCTAGTGATGACCAACTTGACTTGTATTATACTGCGGCACCAGTAAGCACTCAGTAAGCCAATGTGACGTAATCACTGTCTGTCGGACTCTGTCCTCATCAAGTATGCAAAATTCAGACTCGCAAGCTACTACAAGCAGAGGTTTATCTGAGAACCCTGAATCAAGTGCAATCTCGCTGTGGTGCTGGGTCACCACTCCACTGTGCGCAAAATGTCGCTAAATTGCCAGTTTGCTGTCTGCTAATAGTACCATAGACTCCTTTTCGCAGCTGCTCTCCTGACCTTGTGTCCTCGTTTGTTGCTCTTCGTCTCGGAGACCGAAAGTATCTCGGATCAACGCAGATCTGCTCTTACGCCATTAGAGTCGTTCCTAGCCCTTCACTTTGGCATTTGGCTTGCGACAATAGGCGCGGCCATTATTCTCAATGCAAGTGACTTTCTATTGTCAGGTGAAGTACCTTACGAGGTCCCTCAGGTTCCTCCGTCTTCCACCGATATACCTGACAGCCGACGTTACGGTTCGTCTTCATACCATCCTCTCCTAGGACCGCTTTCTGTGGCGTCAGGCGTCACTGCTTTCCTATCCTATAATACCAGGAATGTCGGAGGCCTCTCCTGGGTGTTTTTCATAGGCTCTACCACCGTCAGTTTGTGGGGCTTCTGGACGGTGACTACTCTTGTTTATTTCGGAGTAGGATCACGGTCAATATGTTGATTATCTCTTAGGTGGTGTTTGGAAGCTCCTCCCTGGTATCTAAAAAGACTGGAGCGGACATGCGAACCTCGTCATTCCTGTTTGGTAACAAGAGTGCGGCTTCTGTGCAGAGGAAGCGGTGGCTACAGGAGCAGAAAGGCCAGAAGAGCACGCGCTAGTCTCTTCGTGGAGTCCGACTAATAATAGCCGCCAATGTATGTATTAATGTATTATTAAGAAAATCTGGACGAAACTTGAATGCTCTCATGTATCACCAGGTATCACCACAAGCTTAGCACCCAATATCTACTAGTGCCGACTCATATCAGTGGACCCTGTAAGTCTGAATATCCACATATCATTCGAATTAAACTATACTATAGTAGGCTGTGGGAGGGAGTCTAGCAGCGCCTTTAGGCTTCTTCATGTGCCACATGCGTCCGACCGGGCGCGCGGACCGAGTCGTCTGTCTGATACATCCGGATGTGTTCACCTCGGCGACACAGGGGTGTTTTGATCCTAACTAATGCGGTCCGCGAGAATCATGTAAATATCCTGAATAAAATTATTTTCTTGTTCGAGTCAGGGCGTCTCCCCTAGCCCGAAAATGTTCACGGGGGAAGAATCGAGTCATGCTTAGACACAAGGCGAGGATATGTTGCACAAGCTTAAGTTGTGGTCGAAGATTGATGTCTACTTAGGAGAAGGCCCTAAAGAGGCAAGTGGCTGTGCTGAGAATCCTTTCTGACTCTGCTCAATCGATCTCTAGCTGAGGGTTTCAACCAAGTATCCGTCCCAGGTCCCAGGAAACACCTTGACATCTGCCAAATCTGAGCCTATTCCATTGCTCAATCGTGATTCATTCTTGACACAGTTCCCTCTATTGGGAATATATATTCCTCGGGTTCCTGTGGCCCGCCGAGTGTCAAGATCACTCGCATTTTATTTCCTCCATTCCAGTATTCTGGTTCAGCGCACAGCCATCATTCAAGCTCGTGAGAAGCCGCCCTCATACCAGTCCGACTTGAACCGATACGGCGTTATCCCTCTCGTCGAAACCTCATCAAACAAAAGGCTAGCCGAGCCAGGCACCTCGGGTCCTGGACGTCAATTGACAATCTGTTTCTGCCCAGTGCCCTAGTAGACCTCCAGGATGATACAGCAAACCAACGCTAGACAGACAGGTACTTCGCTAGCTCCTCTTCGCCAATCCCAGGATAGCCCGGATATTTGGGGTAAATGGTCAGGTCGCAAGTCAGTCCTTTAAATTTATCATATCTCCTTAATTCATCAGCTTATATATGATCGACCCAAGGCATTATTCTCTCGAAGTCCTGCAGCATCCACTACGTGCTCGAATGTGTGGCTTTGGTGACAAAGTGTGTTTAATGCTGTTAATGGGCTGCTTATGTCCTAACCGGACGAAACCTTTTAGGACCGGAGACCATTAGCGCCAGCTGCAGTAGCAAAAATGATAGTGAAAGGTGAAGATGATAGTCCTATAGATGTAGAGTAAGTTTTACTGCTGTTTGTATACTTTTCTATAATGTCACCAATTTTCAGTGAGGTAGATTGTTCGTTCTTCCTTGTCACAGTTGACTTGTGGTCTGGAGACGGAAAACACGAGATGAATCTCGTTCTACATCCTTCCTCTGCAGAACGTCACCCACCACCTCACTCCGCGAGGCCAAAACGTCGCGGAGCTAGTAACAGCTCTGTCTCACATCCTCGATCCTCAGGCAACCAGACTCCAATTTCACGCACCACCCCAACTCCAGTTCAATATCGACCTGGCGAACAGGTTAGCCTAGATTAATTTTCTATGTTTAATCTAAAAGATTAACAGCCTGGTTTCAACTCACAGGGCTATTTCCCTCCTGCTGCACCCGACCAAACAGGCTTTTCTCCCTCAACCTCTTATAGCGCCACAAGTTCCGAAGCTCCTACCTGGAATTATAACGCTCAATCACCTCCGATGGAGCGTAACAACACCTTCCCTCCTCCACTCTTACCTTCTATCCACACGTTCACCCAATCAGACTCTGAGCCGGGGACTTCGACGTTTCGCGCTTACCCAGGCACTCCCTATATATCACCCGAAGCCTATGCCAACTCACAAGTGGACCCGGCTCTTCGGGCGCCTCCCGATCCGGATGGGCGAGAGTGGACCCAGACGGAGCGATATGTTCAGGAAACATATCCTCCTCCGACACCACAACTCGACAACGCAATCTATACGCCTGCGTCTTATGCTCAACATCCACTACCACCGCAGCCTCCACAGCACTCCTCACATTATCCTCCCCATGTCCATGCTACACCTTCGCAGCCCCAAAATTCGAACCCTCTCCCTGCTCGGCATTCCTACACCCGTACATTGGTTGGCCCACTTTCTTCTAATGCCAGTCGTTTACTGGACGAACATCGCAAGCCTGGTATATTCTTCCTCTTCCAAGACCTCTCGATACGTACAGAAGGTTAGTATACTACCTCCCGAGTCTGAGTTTAATTCAATGGTGCGGTTTAGGTACTTTTCGGTTGAGATTACGTCTCATGAACGTCGGAGCGTAAGCGCCTCCTTAATTCAGTGACTAGTTTACCACCAGGGAGCTAACCATTTTATTTCAGCCCACCTGCTCCTGATATGGGAGCTTCGCGGGTTCATAGCGGAGTGTCTCCTGTCCTTGCACAGACGTTTACTGATCCCTTCATTGTTTACTCTGCAAAGCGTTTTCCTGGTGTCCCAGGTATGTGTATTAACTATCTACAGCATTGTAAGCTACCCTCCTGCCCCACTAGACACCACGGCACTGTCCATCGCTTTTGGCAATCAGGGACAGAAATTGCCATTGGTAAATTCCATATTATCGCTGCAGCTATGTAATTTAATCTGACTTTGGCTGACAGCGCAATCGTCATGGAGCAAGCAAGCGTCGTAGACCTGACAGCTCCGGCTCCGAATCTGACTCGGATGAGGCATAACGATCGGGGCAACTGTCCCCTTTTGCTTTATTTGCCTGTTGTACATAGCTGCTGTAGTTTGCCATGTGATAGACAGCTCTATCGCCATTTGTACATTTTGTCGTAGCCGTCAGCTAGTCTGCGTCTTTCGGTAGTCTCGAACGCCATGACTGCTTGGACGGCATCAGGGTAGTTTTTGTAGATCTGGTTCAACACCTGTCGAGCCTTTAAGGCCTTCTCGACGTCAACGGGATGGCTGTCATCCAGAACATTATTTGGAGCGACAGGCTCGATGAGAGCACCCGACTCTAACCTAGAGATAACCATCAATAGCACGCTCAGCGTCGCGCGATGTATTGTCCATGTAGACCAGGAAGGCGAGATCTGATGAAGAATATGAAGGGGATGTGCAAAATCATCCGCATGTTCCTCGTCATCCATGAGGAGCTCGATCAGGCCCATTCTGGCTGTTGAAGCTCGTACAGCCTTTGATACAGCTGCTCCACGAAGGCGCAGCTCTAGTGACTGCTCGGACTTGCTATCATCAGAGGATGATTCGTTGCTAGGTGTTTCTGACGTGAGGGGGGTGAGCGGCTTTCGATCCCTCTCCTTACGCGCGCGTTCGCCTTCGCGTTGGTACGGCAGAATGATTTTCTCGATGACCTCGAACGCACGTTCTGGCTCACCCGCGCGCACAAGTGCAACGGTAAGATGGTTCCAATTATGCGAGTCAAACGTGAATCCGAGTTCCTGGAATTTTTTCCAGATAGCTGCAATCTCGAGATGTAGGCCTGCTGCTGACAGAGCGTCAACGTAGATAGACAGGGGGATACACAGGATGTTTCCTTGTAATCTACGTCGAGTAGGGTCATTTTTATTGTCATGGAATATCGACCCCTCCGATGAATACCGCAAGCCAAGTTCAAGGACCTGAGGCCAAAGGTTCTGGACCGCTTCGATGTTGAATGTACGGCGATATGCATCAAGGAGCATCGACACAGTGCCGAGTGTTGGTTTTTCTCCTGCATTCAACAGTTCTTGGAACAAGCGCTCGACCTGCTCCGGTTGCTGTTGTTTTGCATACGCATTCAAAAGAGGCCCATATATATGACCAAGCACTGTTATCCGACCACGTTGGGGTGTAGCCCACGTCCGGCTTTCCGCAGGAGGGCTCATGAGACTCTGCATGAACTGTTCCGCTATCTGTATGCTCTCCTCCGTCCGCTCGTTACCATACGCTCTCAAAATATGGCGAAAGGTGATCGAGCTTGGTTGTACACCTCTGTCTCGCATTTCGTCATATGCAGCCTTAGCCTTGACTTTATCTCCAGTCCGTAGAAATCCTGCCATGATGATAGTGAGGGCATACACGTTGACAAGAAGTTCCGACCCCCGCTCTAGCATTTCGTGGTAGATATCTGAAGCAATTCGCATGTGGCCGGCGTCGCATGCGGATTGAATGAGTAGAGAAAACGTATAAACGTCAGGTTTGACCTTCGAAGCTTCAAGTCTTGCAAAAAGCTTGGAGACGATATTGAACGGAGCACCGATGAATACATAGGCTTTCAGCAGAGTGTTGTAAACATCGAGTGTCAGGCGAATTTTTGGTGACGACTTGATATAATCAAATACCCGAATGACTCCTTTCCAGGACCCCGCCACGACATGAGCATTCATCAGGGAGGTGATCATGCGGCGATCGGGAACAACGCCCTCCGCTATGGCCCGTTTGTATACCGCCTCAGCGCCGGCAGGATCTCTCCGGCGTGCGAGAAGAGTGATAACACTTGTATAGGTCACGTAGTTTGCCCGAATGCCAGCTTCGCGCATCTGGTTCAGCACGGCAATGATCGAGTTTATATCATCTCGCAAAGCGAAGCTTTTAAGGATATTGGTGAAAACGTATAAATCGGGAGCAAATCCAGCATCGGACATAATTTGCAACCAGTTGTTCATCGCAGAAAAATCGGCTTTCTGGCAGAACGCATATATGACGATGGAGTAGTGCAGTTGGGAAGGAGAATTTAATCGGTCTCCGTTAGGGCCTTCAGGAAACATTTCGTTGAACAACGCAGTCACTTCTTCAGTCTTGCTCAAGGTAGCGTGTGAATATAGCAACATGGCTACGTCTGTCGGTGTCGCCCATTGGCGTTCAACGAGGTTATTGTAATACTTCTGAGCCTGATCGGTGTTACCCTGATGTGCATGCAAGTATAGACCGGTCGCCATGTGAAATCTAAACATTGATTCACGCCCCTCGATGGAAGAATACAAAGTGTTCGCTTCTTCGAAATGGTCTTCCCGCGCGAGTTCACGAACCAATACCAGCTGAGTACCGATGGGAGCTGAGAGACCCAGTCGTTTCAGCTCGGTTAACACCTCCAGCGCATCCGTGGGTAGACGCTGGTCGCAATAGACCTCGATGAGAAAATTCCCCATGTTCTGCAGACGCTCTTTAGGCCAATTTCTTTTGCTAGTCAACACGGTCGCCGGGTGTTCGATTTCTGCAATAATGGCATGAGCTGTTTGCCGTAATGATCGACCCATCACTGCAGGAGAAGCATGATGATATCTGCTAGACATTCCCGTGAGGTGAGATCCGATGAGTAACCATTCATCCATGATAAGCTCCAGAGCATGAATGCTATCATGATGTCGCCAGGCCGATAAGAGAATAGCTTGAAAAACAAGAAGGATTACACCCCCGTCCTCGTAAACTGATGGTATGTTGTCTGCAGCGTGAAACAGAGATATTGCCTCTTGGAGATCGCCTTTCAAAGCCGCTGTCCGCGATAATAGACAATGCCACTGAAGATCAAATGTTGATGCAACAGCGATGTGAGAATGGAAAGATTGAAGAAGGCCTTCAATTCTTCCACCCCATTTGTGTAATGTCTCAAGGTCCGTGTTACGTTGATAATGTAACTCGACTGCCTCCGTCAATTTCTCGGAGAACGACAGCAGAGTCGCAACGCTCAGGGATGAAGCAGCCCCGTGGTCTACCATCGAGCAGTACGTATCCCATACTGCCTCGACGTCAAGTGATTCTACTGCATTCTGCAACATCACTTGAAAGCGTTGGAGGATTACGGTATTGTGATCAGGGAGAGTTATATTTGACGGGGACGCGACGGGAGAGTTAGAGTCGTGTGATAGTGGATCGGCCAATTGCGCAATGTTGGGAGCACCTGACGCATGTCGCCGCTGACCGCCATATACACTTGAAGTTAACGGGTTCGCAGTAAGGTGTCGGATATCTGAGGTACGGCATATGGAGTGACTAGTATGTCGACGAGAATATTGGGATTGGGGTTCCGCAATCTCATCCATCAATATCGCCCGACTTTGGTCTGGTACGAAGATACGTAAGGCTGGATGTTCCATATCAAGCTGGAAGAAAAACTCACGCGGACACCATAAGGAATGTCTCTTTGCACAACTAGACCATTCCTGACGCTGGGACAGATGACATGGGAGATTCATATTGTTCTCGGCTTTTTCCTTCCCCTTTACGCGTCGAGGCTGGGGTGTGAAGAAATCCGGTGTCAATACCAGCCGAGCTGTGCACCGCATGGATCGTGTGATAGGCTGTATGGACCTCAGAGTCGAACAGCTAGGAAGGAATGAGTTAAGGATGACTGCTGCTAAAGGTTCGACCATGAGAAACTCGTCTTCACCGACGAGTCCAAGGAAGCCTAAACTCTAGTGAGCTATGCATATTAGTTTCGATGTTTAATTCTTACCTGTAGCAGCTGTTATGGCCTGACACAGAGCGATACGTTTGAACTTCAATGCTTTCAAGTTTTTCCAGCGTGCGTTAGGTAATAAATCCATATCACGTGATCAATCCTACAACTTGACAGCGAGTCGCGACAACATGCTAACTAGTTCTTGAAATTTTCACTCGATCCTAGTCGGACGCGTTTCTACCGATGGCTGATTTGAAACCGATAGATGTCCCCGATCATGAAATCGTGGTGGTGCACACCGAACAAGACGTTCAACAGTGCTACGACGTGGTAAAGGGTCGTTTTTCAAATGGTACATGGCGGAAATCATGATACTTGCTTCCCAGCGGGTGGAGGTTTTTCACCATGAACAGAAATTCCCATTGGATACGGAATTTGACGCGTCTGTAAATTTCTCCAGCCGAGCATGTAGACCTGCCGGACTAACACCTATCTCCAGTTATGACACGATCTCAGCTCATTTCTTGCTAAGGCTCACGCCCTCTTTGATGCCCGTCGGTACCGTTCGTGCATACAAATCCCCAGACGCGAATTACTACAAGCTGAGCCGATTGGCTGTCCTTAAAGACTATCGCAAATTTGGATTTGGGCGTCAACTAGTATCGACGTTACATGATTGGGTCGCAGCGGACGCTCGACAAAGGGGAGAGATAGGATTCACGGAGGTCGTCTTGCATTCCCAGCTCCACGCCAAAGGGTTTTACGGCAAGTGAGTTTGAATGAGGTCAACGTTTGTCCTCGGCCATCAACTGATCCCACAAATGCGATCTATACTCATCTATACTAGGTTCGGATATGAATCCCAAGTAAGTGTATCGTTATTTTCTACACGGCAATGACAGTTCAGATCTTGGATCTCCAGGGTGCTGAGTTCGATGAAGATGGCGATCCTCATCAGAAGATGGTGCTTCGGCTGCCGCTATAACCACTATATACATGGATGATGTAGTCATAATAGAGGGAGGTACTACGTATTATGTCCAGTGACCGACACGAATATCTATCGAGCAATGAACCGTTCTAGAAATACATAAACAAAGTCCTGAAAGTATATAAGTATATCCGAATTCGAAAGGTATAATATAGATCAAAAGGTAGCATGAAGCTCGTCACCCAAAATAAAAACCAGCTTCAAGAATATCGTGAGAGGTCGTGAAAGACATGAAGCGCATTAGAAGAACAATATCAAGAGCGAACGTAATAGTCCTGTGGAGGCTCGAAGGTTATATCCTCGCTTTCGCTCTCAGACTCCATCCTCATCGTTGGGAACGACGGACTTCCCGGTAGAATGCTAAAGTTTATACTTGACGAGCCATAGCCACCGGCACCTTCTTCATAAATCCTTCGGGCAGCTTCGTACTCCATTTTCTCTTGCTCAGCTTGAGCAAGGAAAGGCTAATTAAAATTGAGATGGGTCAGCCACAATCCGCGGATCGGGGGATAAAAAGTCACATACTTGGCGTTCTGCATCGGTCATCGAACGCCACTTGGCTGCTGCGAGGACGCTCTGTTTGGTCGTTTCGGTCTCGTCGCCAAATATATCCCGTACCAAATGAGGGTTCGCCCGAATGCGCTGCAAAAACATAAAGTACGCGCTAAGTGGCTTCTTTGGAGCGTTTGGGTCCTTGATATTACTCTTCCGTGATTTACCGGCTTTGCGTTGCGCAGCCCGAAAGGCATTTTCGCGTTTGATGTCATCTGGAGTCAGAGTCTTCATGTAAGCAGTAAGCTCTCGCTCGCGAGCGTCCTTCGCGGCCTGTGATCGCCGCTTATAGGGCTAAGGGAAGAACAATGAGAATATTGCAGTGATGACGTATACGAAAAGTAAATTACCTCCTTCTCCTCGGCACTGAGACAAGCATATTCCTGTCCCGCCTCTTTGGCCGCTTGCGCCACATTCAACTTACGTGTACCGGTTGCTTGCTGTTTTTGGATCCAGTCTGTGAAGTACAGCTGCCAAGCGGAGGGCGCCAATTTCGGCGGTCGTAGGACAGACTTTAGAGCTGCGGGAAAACAGATTGTCAATTGTATTCCAAATGAGGAAGAAATAGTTACTAACGACTGTCAGTTGTCTTTGTGGCAGGGCTGGGATCTTCGACAGGTGGACTCCGTTTCTTGCGACGGACCGTGGCATCCTGTTCTTCATTGACACATTCTGACTCGGCTCGACGGCTGTACGAACGAGTCATAGGTGGTGCCCGCGGTTCGAATACAGACGGAGCGCTGGAGGACTGGAATATCTGACCCGAAGATACGGTACCGGTGCGTACTGGGATGCGCTGGCGCATCGTGGAATCAGAAAGAGGAGAATGGCGGACCGCAGAACGCGTAGACGAAGGGGGGCGAAGAGCGCCAGAGGTGTCAAATAGCTGTGACGCCCAAGATGGAGTGTGTAGACGTGTATCCAGGGGTGAAATAGAATGGACGCGTTGCCTTGGCATATGTGGGCGTTCCTCGAAGGATGAGGGGGGAGATGTAGAACGTGGGAGAGGATGTAGGGCAGCAAATTCAGTAGGTGAAAAAGGAGCAGATTGAGGGAAATTGGAGTGATCGGAGAACGTAGCAAAGGAAGGTGATTGTGGTGGGACAGAAGATGGGATAGAGATGGGAGATGAAGGGGAGGAAGCGATTGCCAAGTCTGGATCGTTTATCCAATTTGCAAGAAAGATATTATCGACATGTGAAGAGCTCTTCGTAGCGTTGATATCTACGGGCCCCGCATCGAAGAAACCGCTGTCTGTGGGAGACATCTGGTGGATGTCATAACTATAAGGAAAGTCAAAGCGAGGTTTGACATCGTATTCCAAGTCATTGTAAGGATCCCAAGAGCCAGGGTTATAGTCATCTAATTCCAAAGGGCCAAAAAGCATCTGATCAGTATCGAAGCAAGCGTTGTCGTTGACAGTGAGCAGAGGAGTGGCAGGCTTCATTGGAGAATCCAAGTCAGGAGAAAAGGGACGACGCGAGGATGAGGAAGATGGCATTAGGAAAGAAAAAAGTACGTCGCGTGGTTTGACAGAAAGCCGAGTATTTAAGTAGATCCTCCTCAGAGGGATGCGTGACCGGGCAAGGTTCATAGCCAAGGTTCAAGGTCGTTTCCTTTTTTAGCCGCGTGAACAGTTCGCTCAGTTCGGTTCATTTGCGATCTGAATTTGGTCATCTCGATCCACCGTTATGGCGCTCTATATTTGTTTTCCCCCTGTGGACACAACAAATGTCTGCCGGTATACACTAATCCAAAGAGCAAATCTTTGTCACATGTATACGATGTTTGCAATGGAAGTAATCCCATTGACACACGGGCGTCTACAGGATAACAATTTCTGGTGACTGATATCTTGAGCTATTGTATACACTTTTGCCTGCCTGGTGACCCGATGGACGTTGTAGATAGAAGCCGATAATAGGTCAATCCATCAGCATCATGAGTGCCATATCATAAGGTCCCCCATAGGGGCAAACTTACCTCCCAGCCTTTGACGTCTTTCATGATTTCCCGTTCCCTCGATAGCGCAGCTTGTTCACGTCTATACGCATCCCGATCTCCCTCCGCCATAAGCAACGGAACCAAATGAATCCGCGACCAGATTCTCTCCCGCTGCAATTCCCTGAAAACAAATCAATTCCAATTTCAGTTTCCCTTTTCAGCTGCGGTCCGAGGCCCAGTGACAGATAAGCTCTTGGCCACATGCGGCCGGATCCTATAATCCACGTTTCACAGCGAGCGGGGTGATAGTGGGCCACGTTCCACGTCCAGCTGACTCCTCTTCCAATCGGTGTAATAATAACGCCTCATACCTTCTTTCTAGATTACCCTTTCCAAGTCGATAAAAACCATAGGCACATATCCCCGTCACTCCACCCAGAATAACAAGCGAGCCAGGGCCCCGGAATGGGAGATTTCTCTTGTACTTGATGGCTTCGAAGCCCCCCACAGGGGGCATATCTCTAAACCGATCCTGTGTGATGACAAGTGGAGCAATTGCAGAAGATACGTACTGTCGGTAGGGGACTGTCACTAAATGGGACAGTCAGTGAACGCCATAGAATGTAAAACGCCACATACTACTACTGCGCGCAAAACAGCTTAGGTTTGTGATCACAGTCAGTGGTAAAAAGGTTGGGAGCGGCCGTGTTCAGCCGGGGCGCCACTCAAATGATATGTCACGTGTTAGTATTGAATGTGTGTGTGACTTTCGGGTATTTGCCGAAATTCAAACAACTTGGGTAGCAACGTCAGAGTAACTTACACAGAGTAGAATATATTTCAGAGGCAAGCACTGATGTACGGTTTATTAGAATGATAGCGGCATAGCCTTCAATCTGACAACTGGGGTTGTCACTGGATGTCAGGGTTTGTTATCACATATACATATTTGATATTTAGTTGGTACCTAGCTAAGCTTGATGGTTTTATCGCCAGAGTGCACATCCCGGATTCCGGTTGAATAAAAAGGCAAAGTAGCGCTGAAGCATGGGATGTTAACGCTGACGTGGATTCGTGATAGAAGAGATATGTTTCGAAATTCAGGGGGAACTGCGTAGGAGGAGGTGAGCCAAAAAAGGGAATCTATCGAACAATCGAAGCGTCTGTTTGGCGGACTCAACGCCAGCTAGAAATATGTAATACTCCCGATATACTCAACACTGCCAGCTGTCCCAGGCTTGGCCCGACTTTCATCCCTCCCTCATGTCCTCCCGCCCTTCCCCCGGTCCCTCCACTCAATCTCTTCCTTCTGCTTCTTCCAAACAAAAACAAAAGCCTTATATCGTTGGCATTGCTGCTGGTGCAGAAGATGCAAAGTATCAAGCAAAGTACAAAGACCTCAAAAGGAAGGTCAAAGAGATTGAGGCTGTTGGTTTTTTTTTTCTTTTTCTTTTTTTGACATCATATTCTAACATTCTCCTAGGATAATGATAAACTGTACTTCAAGGTTTTGCAAGCAAAACGAAGTATTCAAAGGATGAAAGTCGAACGAGCGTAAGTTTGTATCATTACGTGTACTTCAGTCCGTATACATACTTTGGTCCCTCTAAACCCATGACCTTTTTTTAGTGTCCTTTATGAACGCCTGTCTGGTGTGTCACCGACACAGGACTTGCACGATCGACATTCTCTAGTGCCACCTATCCATTCAGGTCCAGCCGCTCAATCGTCTTCCCGTTCTCATCCAGGAAGCAATCACCGAGAGATCCGCGATCACCCCATGTCCATAGAGTCTGACCGTCCCTTCCAAGACCATAGTCGCTCGCATGATACCTCTCGGTTTGCTCCCGGTCATGACAGTCGTTCCGGCCCTGTCTTGGCCCCAATGGGAGGTGCCATGGCCCCTTCTCCTCACATGTCCGCAATGCATCTAAGACGTGCGTCAGGAGGCTCCAGACAGGAGTCTTTGCGTCAGCCGTCCCATCTTCCCCATTTGCCACCAGTACAGCATATGGAGGCATCCGGCGGCTATCCTCATTCCAGAGCGTTCACCAGCCCTCCCATGCACCACTCGCACCCGAGTGTATCTTCACTTGATCGTACCAGGTCCCAATCATCGTCGACACGTCCTAGGCCTCGCCACTCCGTCTCTCAGCCTTATCCAGGATACCCGCATCCTCAACCATATCCTGAAGGTCTACCACCTATGCAGCACGTTATGCATAGTCCGTCCATCTCTGAGAGGGATAGGCCGAGGCATGACCTCCACGAACTCGTGCAGCATGGTGATCATCACGGTCATAAAAGACATCCTGCGCCCGCCTCTCATCATTCGCCTCCTCTTCATCCTTCAGAGACTAGATCGTCGAGTAGAGCCCATCATCCCCAGCATATCCACCGTGATGAGCATTATTACGATCGTCAGCGAGATCTAGAAAGAGAGCGAGAACAGGAATGGGAACGTGAACGCGAACGTGAACGTGGGCGTGAACGTCGTGACCTCGGGCGCAACCGGGAGTTGAACTCTACGCACATTCTCTCACCCCAAATGGTCCATGGCTCTCGTCAACCCCTTGACAGAGAGGATTACCAAGAACATCACGTTTCCTCCCGGATGCGTGATGATCAGGCGTATTATCATGATGCGCCGGCCCCGGGAGCTTATCCTATCCACTCTCGTTCTGGATCTCCTGGATCTGGGTCAGGCTCAGGTTCCGGGATTGGCGCAGGGGATGAACCTTCTCGACCAGATTCGCGGGGTCAATACTATGACCACGATCGCACACGGCCGTATAGGCTGCGCCCGGTCAATCAGCCTAATGAAGATGTCGACCTTGTTCATGAGGACGGTCGATCAGCATCTCGCGATCGAGGAGCTGGTGGCGGTGGCAATTTCCCGCTGCCGGACCAAAGTCGTCCAATGGAGTCGCGCAAAAGAAACCACAACGACATGGAAGTAGACAGTGATAACGACGTAGGGGATGGGCCCCCGGGATACGTGTACTCCAGCGGGAGACCAGAAGATAGGGGCTCCAAACGCTATCATCGAGATTCTCGTCGGAGTGTCGAGAACCAGGAGGAGAACCGGATGGGACCCCCGTGAACCCATTTGGTAACATAAGCTTTGACATGCTCGGTTGTTCCGGTCAACTACCTTATGACGATTGTTCTGTATGTATCTCTTGTCCGTGCAAACTGCTATCATTGGAAAGTTGCCAGACATGGCACTGTCATTTCGAGAAGTCAGGCATAAGCCTGATCCTATGGGGAGCTGATCTGCTGATAGATTACATTCCACGGGTTATCTCCGAGGGAGTTCAGTGAGCCAGGAACAAGGTCCAATACTTTATGGTTTTTGGGATGTAAACAAGATAATTATAAATGCGTGTCATGTGTATGCTAAGCCGTCGACGTCGGTGAGGACGCCCCAATGAAAGTTGTCAAACGGCGAATAAACAAGTGGAAATCCAGAAGGAGCAAGCGGATGAATAAGAATGGACTGGAAAGATAAACCTAACACGGATATTTGACTTAAGTTCGTGAGTCACAAGCCCGCCGTTTACCGTACTAGCCGCCGTGTGCCATCATGAATAGAGCAGTCTCTTGATCGAATTTTTCTTTATCACAGAAGGTCGTGGAGCGCTCGTCAGAGTCAGGAAATCGAGTTTTGATCTCCTCGACTGCGTGGGTGCCCGAGCGAGCGGCTTCGTCAGCCCAGTATATAGCCAAGCTTAGTTCATCCGTAAAATGGTACTGATAGCGTGTTGGATACGAAAGTTCTTGGATGCGGCGAATAGCTTCAATCAACGCGTCGTGATCCAAGTCTGTGCCCGGAGACTGAGCATCTAAGATAACATCCATGATCGAAAGCTTCTGCTGCTTGTCTGTTCGCAGTGCGATGACATGACGCGCTTCTGACAGTAAGAGCTTCACACGGGATCGATTCACCGAGCAATTGCGTTGATGTGGAAGACTACAGCGTTTGCTAACCAGTCGCGGACTAGTTTGGTTCTTAGCTATTGGTTTCGACACAGTGGTAGAAGTAGACGAGCCAGACTTTTTGGGATGTGAAGGAAAGGAACGGCGGCAGGAGCCGTGAGATAGGGGCGCGACAGACTGACGCCTGACTCTACGACTAAAGCAGCTCTTCGATTCTTGGGTGTCACAAGTGGCGTGCAAAGAATGTCGCAAACCACAGCGAGGAGATTTTACGACCCCTAACAGTTCGCCGTCATGTGAAAGACTCTGCTTACTAGAGGAAATACGTGAGAAGATAAGTGGGGATTTGGAGTGCTGTGGATCTGACCTTGTCGGAGCTGGCTGTGCGCATGAGCATTGTTTCGACACGTCATTAAGACCTTCGGATTCAAGAATAACGCGGAAGGTCATGTTGGCCATGGGAAGAAGAGTGTACGGCGGCTGACACGTATGCTACAGGTAAATGGCATTCCGCAACTGGCCATCAGTTTGGTTCAAATATGGGTACTGACGCAGTTGGCGGCGTATTGGGACGCGTCGCCTTGTGGCTGTGGGATTATGATGAGGGGTTACTCGACGTGACGCATCGATACTTTGGCAGGTCGCGTCAAAGGCCCCCAAATACTTGACACGTAATAAGCTGTATCCAGTAATTAATTGACATGGATGGGGACACCGGAGGAAGATTTAGAATAGGTGTGAACGACGGACATCGATATGCCCGCCGTGTTGGATATATGGGCCAAATTAGGGAAACATTGTTTTGAGAGCGGGTGCGCGGGACGTAAATCGAGTCAGTTATAGTGCACTGGGTGAGAAAAAGAAAGACGTTAGCAAGCTGTGAAGATATCAAGTGTACAATCTCCCGCTGCTACACTACAATGCTGATGAAACAATTGTCTTGAACGTAAATTCAGGCTGGAGTAGCTGATCTCTTGCGCTAGAGCTCTAAAAGGTATGAAATCCGGTAAAATGTGGCTCAGTATTATGTGACGTCACGCGACAAAGCTCGAGAAGGGAGGTCGATCGTTTTGATCCTATCGCTTTGTACGTGCGATGGGAAAGCTGATATTTATAACGACCCTCTGCCTAGTCTATAAGGCCCCTCATCGATAAACGTGGTCAGCTGCGAAGATAAACGTCAGGCCAGCTGAGGATGCTTGAAAAGCTAAAGGCAGCGCACAATGGAGGTTCGCAGCAATTTCAGCCTCAGCTCTGTCTCCATTCGCAAGCAGCTTCTCTTTGTTATAGAGGAGCTCCTCCCGTGTTTCTGTCGAGAATTCCTGGTTTTGGGCTTGGCAATATTAATTGTCAACTTCCATGAATAAATGTCCGATATGAAATAGACTCACTTTCCACAATCGCATCCACCGGACAAGCCTCCTGACAAAAACCACAATAGATGCATTTGGTCATATCGATATCTAATGAGAATCAAGAAACGTTCTCCAGAAGTAAGTTCCGCGATCCTACCGTATCTAGTGGTTTTTCTTGAACCATCCATACGCGCTTCACTCTCAATTGTGATGGCTTGAGCTGGGCATATTGCCTCACACAGCTTACAGGCTAGTAAAGAGGTGGTGACTCATGGGAAAAAGACTCGTCATGAACATGACATACCGATACAGCGCTCTTCACCACTAGGGTACCGCCGGAGAGCGTGTTCTCCACGAAAGCGTGGAGACAGTGGACCTTTCTCGAATGGATACATTATGGTGTATGGTGGTCGAAAGAAGTTCTCTAGCACAATCCACATTCCTGTTGTGTCCGATTCAAACATGAACATTCCAGAGTCTAAGTTGGCTACCCCATACCTCGAAGTATCTCCGTGAAGAAAAACAGATGGACTGCCTTATCAATGGAAGAAGGTCCGTCTTTGTACGGGTTGATCTCGTCTCCGCTGGGCGTTGAAACGGTGCTGTGGTGCTGTGGTCCATGGGCATGTTGAGCTTGGATCCGAGTGGAAGTGGATAATAATCGTCGGGCAACAAGTGCCGTGCGCACATACGATGTACGAGGAATAGTTATCAATCGAGGCTGCAATCCTAAAAGGGCACGCGGCCTTGCAAACGACATGGCGGTCGCCTTCAACGTTGAAGCTTTAAGGCTGGACGCTGAACGTGACACGCCGGAAGCTTAAGGGTCACGCTTTGTCACATCTCCGACCAATCAACTCACGTCGCGAATGTCATCTCCAGCAGCAAAAAAATCGAAACCCCCAGCGCTCTCTGATCAGGGTGAGGATGTTCTGATTTACCCTTTTTTCTACCGATCTCACTCATAGAGTAGCCAGAGATCCAACAAAATTACGTTCGCATGCAAAATGAATTACAAGCGTTGGCAGGCAAGATCGGAGAATTAGAACAGGAAGCGGACGAACATGGGTAAGTAGGTAGTATCGGTTACTTTTAGCCAGCCTCATGCCCCCTTTAGACTTGTCCTGACAACTCTAAACGAGGCTCTTGCAGAAGAGCCAGACCGCAAATGCTTCCGCCTTATTGGGGGAGTACTTGTTGAAAGAACGGTCAAGGATGTTGTTCCTGCGCTGCAAACAAATCGCGATGGGGTTCGTGAGCTCTTGAAACAAATTTCCTATTTTAACCTCTTCTCTAGATACGTAAAGTCATTGGCAACCTCGCAGAACAGTACAAAAGCAAGGAGCAAGATCTTGATTCATTTAAACGAGATTATGGCGTTCGTCCTGTATAGTCAAACAGCTACTTCGATCATTATTCCTGTCAGCATCAGAAAGTGTGAAATTATTGGACGCCGGTGACTTCCTGTGAGTGGTGGTACGCACTAAAACGATCCTATGTATCCCATGACAATAGTTTTTTCTCGCTACATGTGAAAGTGCATCACCATGTCGCACGTCATTATTTATTTTGGTTCACGGCCCAGTTGAGCTCGAGATCTTTAAACATGCATGCCATGTATCTACGTAGGGCTGGCTCACAATACTCAAGAGGATCTGTGCGTTTGTTGCTATTCAATATTCCTGTGTGATTAGTGTTACATAGCATTACGTCTACTTGTGTACATTATACTAAAGAAATTTTAACCATAGACCCCTATCGTCCAAGGGAACCCATAAAACTCGAAAGATCTAGCCCTTCATACTCATCTTCCGGCGGCAAATCCTCCAAGCCTTGAAGGACATTCTTCTGGCTTGCAGGTCCAGATTCCTTTGCTTTCTTTTTGGTAGCAATGAGAGCATCCTCTTCTTCTGTCGTACGTTTGAAGAGGTCCAGCACTAAGTCAGTGTCCATAGAGGCCAAGTCAGAGTTCTGCTGAGTCACGACTGAATTGGCAATGTTAAGCTTGAATCGTTGTAGTCTATACGGATTATCAGTGCACGATCTAGTACTATCAGAAGTTTACTCACCCCATGATTTTTTCTTCCAGCGTTCCCTTAGTAATTAGACGATAAACGTTTACGACTTTTTTTTGACCGATACGATGTGCTCTGTCCATGGCCTGAAGATCTTTCATAGGATTCCAATCATGCTCCACGAATATCACTGTGTCAGCACCAGTGAGCGTCAAACCCAGTCCACCAACATGGGTTGTGAGAAGCAAACAATCAATACTAGGATCAGAATTGAAGGTTTGAACGATTGCGTGACGCTTGTTAGCCTCTGTTCCGCCGTCGAGTCTCATGTACGTAACAGAAGGCATACGCTCCTTAAACAGATCCGTCTCGATGATATCGAGCATCTGCTTCATTTGACAGAATATGAGAACGCGATGTTGGGAGAAAGCACCGTCAGATTCGGTGACCGTGTCAATCAGCTCGCTTTTGCCAGAATCGTTGACACCACTGGATGCGCATCCAATCCCACAGTCATTCAGGAGTTGGCTATCGGAAGCGATGAGCACACAAACACAATGAATATATTACTCGACTTACCGCAACGCCAATAATTTTGGCGCATGTTGTATGTCACTTAGTCCGGCAGATTGGCTTCCGACCTTCGACAAAGCAGACTTGATCACTTCCGGATCCTTGTTCAGGACTAGGGCTGGATGATTGCATAGTTTTCGCAAGTACTGCAATGATTGGAAGACGTGTTGTTGCTCTGTGCCCTGTTTGGTCTGTCGATCACCACTGATAGCATCTTTGGCGGAGGTATGGGCTTTAGACTTTGAGTAGTCGTCGTATAAATACTTCTGTAAGTCAGAAAGCTCGCAGTAATAGTCCTGAATGATCTTGGGAGGTAGATCGTTCAAAACATCCTCTTTCAAACGACGAAGTAAAAATGGCAGAACTTGTTTATGCAAAGCTTCAAGAGCTAATGCAGCTGGATATTTAGATATGTCAGCGTGCACGAAAATAAATTACAAGGTTTTCACGGACCAGCTTCGCCATTTTTTGCCTTGCCATCGCGGTTCGACAATATTGGTTTCCCAAAACGTTCGTTGAACGATGCCTCGGTACCAAGAAACCCAGGCATCAGGAAATCAAAGAGACTCCACAGCTCCAAGACATTGTTTTGGATGGGTGTACCAGACAGAATAAGGCGATGTTCTGCTCGAATACACTTGACGGCCTTCGTTAGCTTGGTTTTGGCATTCTTTATGATGTGCCCTTCATCAAGGATACAATAAAGCCAGTTAATTTCTTGAAGATTCGAGATATCATTCCGAACCACTTCGTACGATGTAATCACGACGTCGTAGGATTTTAGTTTTGGCATCATCTTGGCGCGTTCTCGAGAATTGCCAGTGTACATGACAGGGCGCAAATTTTCCGAATACTTGAGGATCTCGTAATACCAGTGGCCTGTGAGAGTTGGGGGGCAGATGATGAGCGACGGAAGGTGCGCAGAATCAGGGGTGTTTGTCGCCTGATGGCGCTGTATTCGTTCGTAATGTTTACTTGACAGCATACATATAGACTGTAACGTTTTGCCAAGGCCCATATCTGAAAGGTGTTTGGTCCACTTCAGCGATATAAGATTTCTGTAGAGCTCACCATCACACAAAATCCCATGCAAGTGGTATTTGGCAAGGAAAGCCAACCAATTGACACCATCTTGTTGGTATTTGCGGAGTTCTGCTTTGATCGTAACGGGAATAGCGTATGGCTCGACCTTGGACCCATCAAGTAGCTGCATCAAAAATTGACGTTCGGTTTCGCGACGTTTTAGGAGCTCCTCAGGGAAACCTGGAGGATCGGGAAGGCCAGACTAATTTATCTCAATCAGTAATAACATATTAGCTAAAAGCATTGTCTGACCTCGAGGGGCACCATTTTTACAAGTGCGGCAAATGTGTTGGTGGAGATTGAGCGTATATCATCATCCGAATCACTCATCCTTCCAAGCACTGGTACAATCATGAAAATAACATACGGCAGTGCCTTTATGTCGAGGCGCTGAACAATATCTGGTGTGGGGTCAATACTGATGCTGTAGGGAAAAATTCGAGGCACGAACGATATATTAATTCTGTAGCTCCTTGCCGATTAGCCAGCACGAGTGCATCTCCGAGCAAAGGAACCAAATGTTCGACGACATAGCGCATCGCATCCAAGGTCATTACGTCACATATAGTTGCAAAACATCTGGCAGCAGACTGTCGGATTATGGCAAAACGGCTTCGGAGAGCAAGGTCCAGCATCGGAAAGGTTTCTACCAATTTAGGACAAAGATCTTGATGAAAGGTAGGTGCAATGGCTTCCAGCACACTGAGCGAGTCAATGACGTCTTGACCATACTGTTTTTCGATGAGCGCGTCCGATTGTTCAGGCGAATCTATTTGAAAATGATTAGTTGACACGTTTCTAACAATGAAACTGGAGCGGACCGGGTTGAAATGCGCTCACGAGTCCACCTGCCATCGATTGCCACATGCTGGGAATAATATCCAACAATCGAGGACCGAACTTTACTGCGAGCTGATCAAACGCCAAGCGTGCGCCACGTCTAGAAAGGCGCGCTTTATCGGACTCATCAGGTTTCTCGGCGTCTGGCTTGTCCTTGAGCTTTCCGTTTTCCTTTTTGCTCTGCTGCTCCGCAGGATTGACAGCATGGAGAGAAAGAATTCCATCAGTACGCTGGCGCGTGTAGGCGAACGTGGGTGTTTGCTCAACATCCTGGCAGAGGAAAGTACATAGATTCTTTACGATCTTGTCCAGAGGTTGTGCAATATTATGATGGGCACAGAATTCGATAAAAGCACTAATCGCTACGGCAGAGCGAGTCTGAAGATCCAAGTTCTCCTCGTTCTAGAATATAGACTTTAGATCACCTGAACACGTCGAGTAAAGTAAAATTACCTTGATGCCATTCATTATACCTTTCACAACCGGAGATACTTTGTCAGGAGTACTTTTGAAGGCAACAAAAGTAGCTGCAAATGCAGCTGATACGCGTATATCATGCTGAGCCTTTACATCGGTATATCGCTCGATGCTCGTGACAATTTTACTACGCTTTTCACCCATAACGCTCAATTCGCGTTTCTTGGTTCTGCCTAAGCTGTCCTTCAGCCTTGTGTACATGGGTCCGACAGCAGCCTGCGCAGTTTCAATGGTAAAGCAGTTCTGTTTAGTGCCTGTTATATCCAATTCGGAGCCCAAGATTGGTATTGACGAAAGCGGTAGCTTGCAGTCGGTCGCGAAAGACTGAAGAAGAGAGGTGCAGTCCGCATGGATTCGACCAAGTGTGAAAGCCATCTCGTGATAAGCAGATGGAGGTTTTGCTTGTAGCCATGCCAAGGTCTTGATACTGATATCCTTGGCAAGGACTGACTTCTCAATGAGGGAGCGGTCCGTCGGGACAGTATCATGCTGCCGCGCCCACTCTTCGGATATAACAGCGGCCAAAAATTTCTGGAGCATGCTGGTAGAGTCAAGATAGTGAGTGAGTATTGGTTGAAAATACTCATCCACACGCTATTCGAGGAGTTATCACCCACGTCAGAGAGATAAAGTTTCTGGAAGCTCACCTCACTGGGCCAGAATATTATGAGATAGGCTAATGCAGTAGCAGATGCGATCCTCGCTTTTAGAATGACTTCTGTTGTTATCAAAGATAGATCCTGGGTGAGCATGTTCTTGTCGACATTATGTCGTTCATGGGTCAACTCCCCCTCCATAGCCATGGAAGGACGGTAAAAGCTTGAAGAGTCTACCGGGACTCCAAAAGGCGTCATCACGACCGCATACCATTCTAAGATAAGCTGATGATCTACGGCAGCCTCCAGTCGGCCAGGGATAGCAGCCATAATGGAAAACGCTGTCCGCCAAGCGACGAGACTGGCATCACGGATATCTTGTCTTTCTTCTACAATCAAATTTTGGAAAAGGAGGCGGAGAAAAGGAGGTGCTATCCAATCTCGCGGGAGGGAAGGCACGTTCATGAATGAACTAAGCGTTTTGACGACAGCAAGTCGTACACTTGGAATGGTGTGTCGGAAAAAGGGGAACAGAGTGGAGGCAAGAGTTGCAAGCGGTAACCTGTGAAGATATCAGACAGAGGGAAGCAAAGGGAAATGGAATAACATACGAGATAGTGTCATTCGCCAGTATTGTAATCACCTGCTCGTATGTCACTAGTTTACCTAATGTTTACAATGTTATATCATTAGTGAACTAAAGTTGATGAAGCCTGAGTTACAGACCTAGCAGATCCATTACGACTCCGACACTTGAGCTCAAGTCATCTTTCATATCACATAAACAACGCCACAGCACAAAGAGCACGTCGCCTAATGACTCCGGGAGCTTTTCTACAAGATGGCCTGCCACTGGCAACAGGCAAGACGCCGCTACTGACCGCACATCATCATCACGATCCCCAAGACTATAGTTAGATGATTAAACGCTATGCGTGACAAATGTGATTTACAATCGACACACCCTAAGATAGCGGCATCCACAACACCACGAAGGACCGCGTCACCGGAGTTTTCCTCCTGCTTCACAACAGATTGATCGAACAGGTCACTCCTGACGGCTACCTCATATTTGATGCCAAGTAATCCCGCATGCCTGATCTCCCATATGTGATTCTTCCCGTCGTTGGGCTTGGACTTTTTACCTTGCAACGGGACCGGAAAGTCTTGTTGAATCATCTGAAGAAGTATGGCATGCACGTGTACTAATGACCGATGAGGCATGTGAAGTAGCAGGGATCCTAGTGTTTGTGACACCGTTTCGCGAACCGGTGCTACTACCTGGAAAAAACACGTGGGTAACCCGTGGATCCATACTCGAAGATAAACCGATAAAATACCTGGTCTGACACAAAATCACCGAAGCGATCCAAAACGAACACGCAGAGAAATTTTGCAGCCAAATCATTGCACCACCATTCATGGGCGAGCTGATTTTCTTCCCATGATGCACCATCTAGTCAAGTGTAAGAAAATGGATCCAAAGTCGAAAACAGTGTCCAACCTCGCATTCCTCCATAATTCCCTTGAATTTTTATTAGCTCGCGCAATGCCATTGCGGCACCATGTCTCACTTCCCAAGCGGCACTGAATAAGTCAACCTCGAGGACACTAACGACGCCATTCCAGACCCAGTCACCAGCCTTGACATCCAATGCCTTTGATTGCTGGGTAGTCTTTGGCGAAACGGCCCCACCCTTGGAAGGGTCAATAACAACCTTCTCAGCGGATGAGCCATTGACACCTGGCTTAGGACTTGATACTCGCGAAGACGGGGCAGCTTTCTCTTCGTTAGACAATAGACGAGCTCTGCAAATATCAGAATGAGGTATATGATTGCAACAAACAATTGTGATATCATACTTGCTGGACGAGCCAGAAGGAGCTGTGCTGTATTTAGCGCCTGTGACTTGCGGCGGAGGGGCAGCGACAAAGGCAGAATTACCAGGCTTCCGTTTTCGCTTTAAACGATTTCGTTCACGAGCAGATAAAGCACCTAGATCTTCTGGAATTGATGGTGCAGGGGATGAAGCCGAAGGTGTCACTGAACGCGTAGGAGGTGGATCTTCTTGCTTGATGGGATCTTCTGGAGGGCAAGCCTGCATAGGCGAAGCGGACTCAAGATTTGCTTCTGATTTCACATGGACATCTTCCATTTCAACATCCCCATCGGCCTCCGCCTCTGCGAATTCTTTGTCAAGGTCCATCTCGTCTCCAACGTTGTCGAGAAAATCTAAACCGAGACGTCCCATTGCTTCTTTACGCGCTTTCTTAACCTCAGCTGCACTTGAGAGGATACCAGCAGGCTTGACAAACTCTTTTCCAGATGAGGCCAAGAGTAGCTTTCCTTGTAACACGAGATCTCGGACTGAAAAACTCGGGAACGGTGGCGCAGGTGACAAGTCGTCAAGAGTACTTTGCATAGCGTTGACATCTTGAGATGGTTTCCAGAGAGGTACAATGGTGAAAATGTGGGATAACGCAACGGATGCCGCAGTCCGTGTTTCGAAGGATTTTGAGTGGAGAAAAGGGATTATCTATATATACTTGAGAATCAGAGACAAATCAAAGGACGACATAGACGTACTCGGGCTACCACTGACATCAACTCGGCCCATCCTGAAGGATCCCCAAGAGAGACATGCTGTCGATTTGACTTGATATCCTCATCGTTGATCGAAACGTCCCCGATTACGCTTTTGGCGGCCAACTGAGCTAGTTGCTTTGCGGCGGTATTCCTGACAGAGGTGGAGGATCCTGTATCTAATAGAAGGAGGAGCCTGTCCAACCTGAATAAAATGTGAATTTGTTGCAAGGCTGAAGTTGCAAGGGATCAAGGCACCTCGAAGTCATACCGCAAGGGGATAACCGGGCCGGTGTGTTCTATGAGAGTGTATTTTGGCTTGTTTACGGGGGGATGTCTGTTGCATGAAGAACGTTCGCCTTTATAAATCTTCTCGCACCATCTGGTGTTTGTCAGCCCTATCCATGTCTAACATTCCAAAACAACTCAGCACTAATACCTTCTTGGAAAACAAATTGAGGGCCATCCGCAACTCACTATATTCAATTCTAGGTTCCCTCGTTAACATCCGGTCACCAGTCTACGCATTTCAGAGCCATGAGTCTGTGTCCATACTGTCGGACCTTTTTTTCGTTGTACAAGTCGTCAAGGCTACCTGTTCGCGTGGATCGATCCGATCCATGAGTCCCCCTTTGAGTCAACTTCTGGCAGTGAGCCGGGCAGGTCGGCCTTTTTTTCTTTTTGCTAATCTCTTCTGTATCCATAGTCTTTCTTTCTTCAGTCACTATACACACTCCTTTGTGTTTGCTATGTTCGTTTTCGCCTTACTTTCTGTCCTTTCTCCGCTCTTTTCCATCTGTTTTGCCAATGCTGCACCTTCCGGAAGTTCATCGAATGGTAGTGACTTCTTAAATGCTCATAACAGCATTCGAGCAGTCCATAATGCTTCCGCCTTGACTTGGTCCACCGACTTTGCAGCGAAAGCCGCCACCTGGGCAAATGCATGTCAGCTTCAATTAACTGGTGGCAAGCTGTCGAGCATCCCGTATGGCGAGCTCCAAGTCGCTGCAAGTGGTTCCTTCCCGGTTTCGGATGCCATCAATACGTTCATCGAAGACGAATGTAAGTAGAGTCACTCTAACTTTATCCTACTGATCACCCCTTCTGTAGCGAGCTACAATTCGACCAGTCCCACCCTCAACCATTTCACCCAGATAGTGTGGAAGTCGACTACTCAGGTTGGATGTGCTGTTGCGCAGTGCAAGAATATCCTGTCTGCTGGTGGCAATAGTACAGCCAAACTCAATGGGACATATTATGTCTGCCTGTATACACCTCCAGGAAACGTCATCGGAGAAGAACGGCAAGTATTGCATTGCATTGCGACCCCTTGGAAATACTAACTTTTTAATATGTTCAGTGACAATGTACAAGTATAATCTGGGTTCGCCCCCTGCAGCTATTTTTGATTGTTGTATTTTTTGTTTCTCTCTCTGGCAGAGAGCCCTTACCCTAATGTGCCTGCTCGACGTTGATGCTATACCCTAGCTCACCAAGTTCCACCAATACCCTTTAAACTTCTCGTAGCACAGATGATATTCTCTACACAACCATTTCATCACTTGCCACGTATTTACAGTGTCTCCCCAAGTTTTGTGCCATGATACCCTTTTAACTTTTCACGATAGAGGTCATGCTCCTAGCACCTACCTATGTACTATGCATCTGTTGTACTTACAGTCTGTAGCACAGTATCTGTACCTCATCGTCATGAGAATTCACTGTTTGCGTTCATTCCTGTCTCGTACCTGCAATGTTGATGTGTCTCATTGACGGAAATTCCATCGAACACATTATTATGTATGGAAAGTCCAATTGAAACAAAGCCTGGAAAGTGACAAATCATTGATAACTATCGATTTCTAAGTGCTCTGGTAACCGTGTGCTGTCGCTGTTTTTGATTGCAAGAAGTGTTCAAACTGTTGTCATAGTAGCTTCGAGTTCCAAGTTTCAGAGTTTCAAGATTGTACGCGTAATGATGGTGAGGCATATCAGAGAAACGCGGAACCTTGGATCGGCCACTGGCAGATCAAACTCGTAAAAATTTATACTCGCGCATGCAGATGAGTTTATTGGTCGGTGAGAGTGTGCAAGCTTATATGATCATTCGAGCCCCCGTCCTCTAGTATCTGGATTTGCGAGCCAGCCTTCTGCCCGAGGGTCGAATCCTAGTTGCAGATGAGCAGCTGTTGCAGCACCGGGATAGAGGTTTGATGAATATAGCGCATTGGATGATGTCAGGTATTGCGATACGTAAGAAGCCACGTTGTTCTGAGAAAGTGATGCGAGATGGAGATTGTCGTTTGGGTTGCTAAGAAGAGGAGCAATTGCATCATTTGCGGCAACATCACGTTCCGCTGGCCAGTGCATATCAGATCGAGAAGAAATACGAGGAGGCCGGAGATTTGAATTTGAAACAGGATTAATAGTATGTGATTCTATGTGCATCGGCGTTCTGGAACGGCGTGGTTTTTTTTCAGGGATAAAATTAACATTCTGAGCATTAACATGCACGTCCCGGAATCCAGAATTCATTGGCAAACCGAACTGGAGGGCCTCGTGGGGTCCCGAGAGCGTTGTAGGCCGCTCGGGAGAGTGTCTGTCTTCTAGCTCGCATAGTCTCTCCTCATCCAAACGTGCAACGATCCGAGGTGGCGAAGACACGGATCGAGGTTCTTCTGCTATGGTACTTTCTGCTCTCATTTGCCCAGGAACGCGAGTCTCAGCCGACGAAAACCTCCTTTCGGATTCAGTCTTATTGCGAAGATATCGCCGAGTCGCAAGATTGATACCTGCCACTTGCTGTCTGCGTGTATTACTGTACGGATCAGGGGCACTAACACCCGGACCAGGATCTCTGAGACCGCCAGACTGAGATGATACCGAAGCAGTTGGCTGTGGGCGGACATTGAGCGGATGTTCGCGTCGCACGAAAGACGGTAAGGGCTGATGATGATTTTGCTTGGGTGCAGTGTTGATGTGTTGGTCAGTGAGCTGAAGATCATGAGGTGCTTGCCGTTGATTGCGCGTCGCGTCAGGTGCACAGGTATCAGAAGTATCATTGTGAGAAATTCGAGAACGCGAGCCAGGTAAACCGCCCGGCTTGAAAGGGAGCGACAGGGATGACAAAGGGTCGTGAGTTGGTCTCCATTCGTCTACATTAGGCGACCGCAGCGGGTCGTCTGTATTTTTGGTCTTCCCCGAAGCAGGATGCTGAACGACTTGGATGTGAGAATTACTTTGATTCAAAGAAACACACGGATCATGTGGATGAGCCCTCTCATCCATAATAGCTGGCTCGTTCACATGTTTAGTCTCGTCCGAAATAGTTTGCTGCCCAAGAACTTGATCTTGAGAACCATCTGCCCGCTGTGCCCCAGATAACCATGGATCGTGAGACGGTGCCCGTTCCTCTACTTTGGACCGGTCTGGAGTATCGGTATATCGAGGTTCGTGCGAAGAGGTTCGAGAAATGGACTCCTGTTGAGTTTTAAACTGGAGTCGAGCCTCAGATATCCATGGATCGTGGGACGGCTTCCTTCCGTCTTCATCAGACAGATCACGTGAAGCATTCGCGTAGGATTCCTGGGGGGTCTGCGTTGTATCCTGCTGCAATATTTGGGAAGAATGATTTGTGTTCCTCTGGCAAAGATTCTGAGGTTCTCGGTCAATACGCGAAGACAAATCAAGCCTTGCCCTCCTGTTGTTCGACGAAATTTCGTGAATTCCAGCGTTTCCATCCCGCATTGGAAGATGGCGAGATTCTTCCGAGTCCTGCGCCGGCCTGGACACGGACTGAGAATAACTTTGACCGTTTTTTACACCCCTTCGTCTGGACCGTGACGTTCGTCGTTGATTTCTCGATTTGCCATCCTGAGTTGCACAGTCAGGAACCGCATGGCTGATCTCTGGAACTACAGAAGCCCTTGCTCGAGGTGCAAGGAGAGGTCGGCTGAGAAGCTCCTTAGCAAGGTCAGGATGCTGTGCTGCAAGCTGGGAGTACATAAGTTTTGGAAATTCGGCAACCAGTGTCGCATGGCTCACGTTTGCAGCATCAGCATATGTAGCGGCAAGAGGGATACCTGCTAGGATTGCCTCCTTATCAATATAATTACCCGACTCTTGCGACGTAGACTGTGAGATTCGGAGGTCAGACTACAGACGAGTGCACGGAAATTACCGAAAAGTCTGCTCACAAGGTGATCAGCAATAACTGAAACAACATTATCAACCGGAGCTAGACTTTCTCGGAGATTTCGACTAGAAGAGTGCGTGGAGGTATAAAGAGAAGAATCAAGTTCTTTGGGGTCCAGTGAGAGCACTAAAGGCTGGATTTTTTCAGTATCATTTGGTGAGAAATAGCGGATTAGAAATTGTTGCAAACCCGTACATACATTGAGTATATCCCTAAGACTGTTAGCTGGAGTAATTGGGGCATGAGCAGCTGAAGTAGAAAAAAGTTCGGGGCTCAAGCTGAACATTATGCCTGAAGACTAAGAATGCATCAGGTACTGGAATACATAGAACACTCAAAATGCTTACATGCGACATATCAGCCTCAATGCAGCGCTTCGTTTCTAGAGAAATGGGAGATTGCTTGCCATCTTCGCTATCTGGAGCAAACACTAAAGCACAGTCAGATCCTAGCGCATCCTTTGAAAGTGAGATCGCAGGAAGCGCTGGGTGTCCATTATGAGAGGGACCAAGTGCGCTTCCAGTCTGAATCGGTACCAATGCAGGAGAAGTCTAGTGTATGTACATCCGTGGATGTTAGAATCAGGGTAGTGGAGGGATGTATGCGCACCGTAGCGGAAAGAATCGCTTGATCGGCCAAGCCAATCTGTGTATAGCTAGGAGTGGTGAGATAATCAGGCAGTTCATTGGGATTCGGGCAGGTTATTTCAGCTGGAAGATCAAAAGTTGTAGGGAGGGCGGATTCTGAGATGGTAAATGAAGTATCGCTAGACTGAATAGAAGTATCAAGCGTTTTGTCAAGAGATGATTGGATGTCACTCGGATTCTAGAAACAGCTGTTACTGAACCAGCTTGTGATCGATATGAGCGAACTTTACCGCGACACCTACAGGAAAATCTGCATTGTAGGATAAAACTGTGGACTGCGGTCGAATTGTATCAGGAGCACCAGAGTCATCCTACACAAGTTTAAAGTTGATTCAAGCAAAAAGAGCTTTATCAATACCTGTGTAGATGAAGACGATGCAAGAGATAGACCGCCGTTGTCCAAATGCTATAGAGGCGTGAAAGTCAATGAGATTCAGGACTGAGATATGTTCCTTTACAGTTGGTTCTACAGGACTGTGTTCCTGTGTATCCTCCTGTAGAGTTCCAGGTAGTGTCGCGATGTTAGAACTGCCAGAAGAGGCGCTCTCGTTACTACCGGTTGTGTTGACATTACCCATGCTTTAACGAGGGAAACAGAGAAAGATCGTTCCCGTTGTTGTAGCGAGAACGAAGAGATGCATACAAAACCAGGAATAACCTCAATATGAACGCGAGGGGAACTGAAGTAATTTGGAAGCTGTCAATAGTTGGGTCGATCATAGTTCTTTTTCAGTATTTTTGAATATATCCCAGCGTGACGGTGGTAACGGCGGCAAGCCCCACTCAGAAGCCATTTCGCGTTCACTTCCAGGTGCTGGCAGTTACTCGCGCTTGTCGAGATCAAGTCACTGGGAATCGCGGTGACAAGCTTAAGTCCCGATCTTTGGTTCAATGGGTAACAACGAGCTGGAGACAAAGTGCTGGAGTCATGGCCGAGCGCAGCGAGTGCCGTGACAAAGGCACGTGTCGTAAGCTCGTGGGTAACAATTAGCAGATCTCATATCACGATTACATAACGTCTTGTGTCCCAAATCATTAATCATTCCATCATTCCCTGAATCGAGCACAGCCACCTCTAGTGACTATACATACGCGCACCGTGACATCAGGACAGACTGGCCGCGTCGGCCCTCGACTGAGCTCCTTTAACTGCTTGGCTTGTCAACTCGACGCGTTTTAAAACTGATGCACAGGACATCCAGGCACGTGAAAAAGAGCATGCATGGACATCACGCAACTCACTGATCAGCGATCTAAAGACGCTTCCGAGTCCTTGGTCGACGGAGTAGGGTGCACCAAATACATGATGCATGATGCATGCAGGGTCATAATGTCCGAGTCCCTATTAGTATCATTGGATG
This sequence comes from Tricholoma sp. MG99, assembly GCA_003521275.1. NCBI lineage: Eukaryota > Fungi > Basidiomycota > Agaricomycetes > Agaricales > Tricholomataceae > Tricholoma > Tricholoma sp. MG99. The sequence goes on from QOVE01000620.1 coordinate 32,280, forward strand.
ACTTACATGATTGAAGCCGGTATTATCCGAGTATAGGGTGATATCCTTTTCATCCAGCCTTCGTCTCTTCTCCAGAAATAGATAACTCACGTTCCTTCCTACTTGTCACTCTTTACCTTCCGATAGAATGCGCCCTGCAATACAAATTGTATTGGGTCTCGCTCTTTTTGCAGTCCTTTTGTCTGCACAAACACCTCCGTTAGATCTCAGGCTTTTACAACCATTCAAAAAGAATAGCTGATCGGCTTCACAGATTCCAAGGAGCTCTTCTGCTTCAACCCGGCCTGAATGGCGGTATCTATCTTTTATTCTTTGTGTTATCCGGATACCTGGTTCTGAACATATTCCGTGACGTTTTCAGCGAAATGCCTTACTGCTGCTGCAAATCGCGACGGCTCCTCCGTCAACATTCAGCCCTGCACTGGTGTTGCCTCCCAGCAATGGACATTTGCTGGCGGGAGCGTCAAGATTTTTGGGAACAAATGTCTCGACGTTACGAACGGCAATAATGTCGATGGCACGAAGCTTCAAATTTGGACCTGCACAAGTGGGAGCGCTAATCAACAGTTCTACTATACGGTACGTTTTGTTCTTGTTTTCAACCAGGGTATGGAGGGTGCTGAACTTTTGGGTTTCAGGGCGACAACCGACTTGCGTGGACTAACCATGCCAAATGCGCCGACCTTCCAGGTGGATCACAGGCAGATGGGACTCCTGTCAGAGCAACCTACTTTTCACAGCCATGAAATATTCATCTATCTATCATTCAGATTCAAGTCTGGAGTTGCGGCGGTAACAACCCTAACCAGATTTGGGACACGGGATACAGTTACACCTCCCTACCGCAAATTTCTCAAAGCAACCAGTATGGCACAAATAACTGCACAGGTCCTGATGCAGGCGCGAATTGCCAGACTGCGTGGATCAAGTACGCCTTCTTTCCCCAGCTAACTTTTTGTTGATTTGCTTTCGTCCGGCTTGTCCCGTTAATAGCAGTGCGGATGATTTCTGTTTATGGGCTCCCCGTGCGCATTCCCTCCTCCATCAAGGCTACCGACCCAGACGTAGCTAACACCATAACAGCTACCCCCAATTCAATCGGTAACGCGGAAAGGGAGACTATTGCATACTGCACCAGATCCAGACGTGGTGCTCGTACTATCCCCAATGGCGCACTCAAGGGTGTGCATTTCGTTAAGACCCCTGACTATGTACAAGTCACTGGCGTCGGCGACTTTACCAAGATAAACATCCTCAAAGGTGATGGTGGTGGTGAACTGGATAACCGTGGTGCTGATGGTACGTACTCCCCTTCGAATACCTCTGGAGAGTCGATAATCCTCTATAGGCAAAGGAAATCCAGGTAAACCATCCCGTCATATCCGATCCTGTCAAGTCTTCTTTCTGATCATTTGACAAACGTAGTTGGAGGCCTTGTGTATGGTAACACTTTTGGCACGGGTATCCAGTACCACGAATGGACTAGCTTCATCTCTGATACCGAATTCTGTTTCCGTGCATGCATTGGCCCTCGTGCTACTGTAAACTGCAACCACATCTACGACGTCATGGGATGCTACTGGGTATGTCAACGTCGTATTATCTTCAGGAGTTTACCCCTACTTTCTTCAGAACATGCCTGCCAACTATGACGCTGGTGTATTCGAGAACTGCGACGCCAACGACGAGTGCGAAGTTCATTTTCTGCTTCCCTTGTTCATTCCTCACTGATCACTTTCTCAGCCTCCCCATGGGTGTATACGGCACCAGTACTTGGTACCAAGGTGTCAATCCTACCCCTTCCGCGCACCCCCCTGCCTCGTCGTCCAACTGCCAGTCTCTTCCCTCCGTCAGTGTCAGTCCTGCCAACTTGAAAGCGAAGCGCTCGAACGGTGGACTCGAGAAACGGTTCGTTGCTAGGTTTCCTGAGGCTACTCCGCCGCCTGTTAGACGTTGGGATTAAGTCTTGTAAGGCGGGAGCCTGGATCAGTGGACTGGACTAAGTTTTTACCTGCTTATTTGGACTGTACGTTGGACTCGATTGATTACCATAAGTATAATGTGGTTGGTTGTCATAGGTTAATGGGTATGCACTTTGTTCCTATGTTTTTAAGAGTACATGTACTATGTGTGCATATCATAGTATCAACAACTTGTGCTGTTGGCTTCAGAGTTTCGAATTCAGGCTAGTTTTATTGCAGATCGTTCATGTACTATCATTGACCCACTGGCAGTAGTGCAAGAATCTTGCACTGGCACTTCATGCCTAACTTTTCAGCATGCTCAGATCCCTTCCCACTTCAGGTTTGCCATGTATACTATACTATCTCAAGATTCTATTAATGATTTTTCCTGATTTTTTAAGAGAGGCTAGGCAGACTTGTTCCAAGACACAAAAAGGGGTTACAAATACCTGCTAAATTTGGGATCTTTCTGATTCTTGCAAAATTGAGCTTTTCTCCGCTCTCACACTCAACATAGTACATACGGAGTCCTGGGTTTGGAATATGTATATATTAAACATGATACCTATGTACAAAAAAATTCACGAAGGGAGAGGTTGAAGCACTGGGTCTTCTTGCACTACTGAGTCATTGATAGTATATGAAGTCGTACATGAAATACTTACTAGATGCCTCCGCTGCCATCATGATTGCAACATAATTGCCAGTGACCAGTTTTGGAACGTTGACAACATTGACAGAAGTGACAGATCACAGCTCAGATCACTGAGTCGCCACTAACCGCTAACGCTGCCATCATATTGTACTAACAGCCGCTAACTTCAGCGTGACCCTGATTATGATCGGGCCAGATGCCCGGGCCATTTCATCAACGTTTCTCAGTCCCAGTGACAGTAGTCACTTTGCGACGCTGGCGGTACCACAGTTGCGGCTGGACACGACCGCACCTTTGACCTCTACAGGCCACTTTCACCTTTAAAACCATCTCTTGACTCTAGCGCATTCCTCCTATAGTAACATGGACGGCCACGAGCTCGAGGTTGATGGACCAATTTTTGATACACTTGACATCGACCTCTTCGTCAAAGTGCTGGCACACACCGCTTTCAGTAACGTCGCATCACTCATCGTCAGAGCTTCGAACTGATACTTCTAGGCCCATTCTTTTTGTTTTTCATTCCTGTTTTCTACATCTTCCAGGGTGCTAAGTTAACGGACTCTGTGGTGGTGTGTTCTGGGGTGTATTATGCGGCGGTATCTCTATTCTGTGGGTATATCTGGGAAATGGTGTGTGAGAGATAGCAGACTAACCATATTCAGGGTCTGTCAGATGGTGCTCACGGTTATACCGTAACCAAGGAAGCCTTCTATATGGCCCTGGAAAACTCGACTGGGGAGAGCAGATTGTAGTCATCACTGGAGGTATGTACTCTGGTTTCTTACAGTGCTCATATGATGATTTTTGCAGGTGCATCTGGGATCGGAGAATTATTAGCGAATACGCTGGCCGTTCGCAATGTTACAGTCGTTGTACTCGACGTGAATCCTATCGTCACTGAAAACTGTGCGTGATACAGCAGCAGCAGGTTGATAATGAGACAAATGTTACTTGCCTTGCAGATAATATTACATATTTTAAGTGTGATGTCTCGAAATTCGAGGAAGTCCAGGCTGTGTCGAAGAGGATTGTGGAAGAGGTGAGTACGTAGTTTGCTCATATGTTTAGAAGCGGCTAACCCAATTCTAGATCGGAAATCCGACTGTCCTTGTCAACAATGCTGGGGTTGTTCAAGGGAAACTACTTCTCGATCTGTCACCGGCCGACATAAAAGAGTGAGCCGTTGATTCTTCATCCACACTTTCCCTGACCTTGCATGATAGGACCTTTGAGGTAAACACTCTTGCGCACTTCTGGACCCTCAAAGCATTTCTCCCTGCAATGCTGGAGAACAAATCTGGCCATATTGCAAGTCAATTGTCTATGTCAGCTTTCACGTTCTCAATGTGTTTACTAGGTTACCGTCTCTTCGGTCATGGGCATGGCTGGGTCAGCGCAGATGTGTGATTATGCTGCCTCAAAAGCAGCCCTTAATTCTCTTAACGAGTCCTTAAGATACGAGCTTGATCACCGGTATATTCCTTTGAAATTCATTAGCTGTTTGGCATTTCTGATGTATAATTTTCTAGTTATAAGTGCCCACAAATTCGAACGACCCTCGTCATACCAGGGCATGTCCTTACTCCGATGTTCAGCACTGTCAAATGGCCACCGATCCCTCTTCATAGATTCCTTTTCCCTTCCATCCCACCTATTACCGTCGTCAAGCACATAATAACTGCTCTAGATGAACAGCACTCCCAGATTATCATGACTCCTTTCTTCGTATATTCTGCCCCCTTCCTTAATCATCTACCGAGCTTTGTCAGAGATCTGGTACAGTGGGTAAGTGGCATATCTACGCAGTTGAATCCGTATTGATGAAAGGTGTCGGCAGGTGACAGGCGCCGATTATGCGATGCGGGATTTCGTGAAGACTTCTAGCTTACGGGAGAATGGAATAAGCCCAAAGACGGAGTGAACTACACCTTTGTATTAGACGTGTTAATTGATAAGGTTGATAAGGCCTCGCCATATCGAATTGCATTGACCGTTGCACAGCAGTTTCTGGATCCTCGACTCTTGGATGATTCTGGAAAGTATAGCACAAGGCTACCAATTGCAACACCTCGACGAGAGAATAACCATCGTCGATCCAAAATCTCATTGTTTTGTTCACCGGGATGTCATAATCGGAAAGACTTGAAACCTGTGCTAAAAACAAAGGACGCTTGAAGGAAACGTTGTAGATGGTCCATTGCACAGCGCGGCCACCGAACAATGGCTCTTCGTTAAAGGATATACATATAGCCGCATCCCCACAAACACCATATTGCAACTATAACCTTGACTTGACTATAACTGCTGCTTCTTTGACTATCCCTTCACTGCATTTTCCATCTGGAGGAGCTTTGACTACGCCACAGAGCGGAGAATTGTTTTTGTCTGGCTTCTGTTACCAGTGTTGGAGTCGATTCGGACATAGGTCAAGCTTTGCATACCTCACCGACCCATTCAATACGCATCTGAACTCTGACGCAACCCCGAGTCTGACGAATGAGAAAGCTAGCGTCAATCACGTGTCGGATGCCGACCTCTTCAAATATCCACACCACCGCCACCGCCACCATTAGTAGTACTGCTTTCGTCGCTATCCACAGGATCACTCCGAGCGAGAGAGAAGGAGATGCACTACAGGTTCCTCCTTTTTTGCGCTCCTAAATATTTGTCAGATGGACGCCCTGGGCGCCTCTGAGTCTGATCACGTTACCGTTTAGAATGATGGCACTGGATATTTGGCAGGCGACGCGTCTATTCCGGTTTGTAGAGCTGTATATCATGAGGACGTTATCATCGGAGATAACAGCGCAAGTGGGATGATACGCGCAGCGCAAGGACAGGTTGCCTCGTGCCCCCCGCGCTTAGCAATGTTCAACCAAGACAAGGAAGAACACGATACCCTACCAGAAACGCGTCGGAGCCTTGAGGATGTGGTGACTACACAGTCTACTTTTCTACTCCTGCATCTCAACGTGTCATCTATTAGGCCACCTATTTTGAAGCGCGACCGACTTCAAACAAAGGCCAGCTCGTGTGGGATCTCGTACAAGACAATGTGAGTATTTGCTTGAACACCTATCTACGACGCGTTTATTCGCCAATCTCCAGGACATCCTTAGAAAATTCTATCGTTACCGCCACAATCTGGTACTCGACTCTTTATGTCCCAGTTTAGCGCCACATATTGTCATAACTCCACCCGATGAAGTTTGCAAAGACAACTTAATCACACCATGGCAAAACCGCGTCGATTTTCAACAGACTGAATATCTGACTGTTCCCTTTCCTCACACTTTTCTTTCCCGTTTCTACGCTTGGAGTGAAGGACAGCCTGGTTGCGCCACAGTTGAAAGTAAACCACATATATCAGCCGACAGTGCCTCGGTGCTGTTTCATGAACCCAAACCTGTCTTTAGCGCGGCGGGGTTCACAAAACATGTACGTGTGCTTCATAAACCTTCCAGACTTGTAAGCCGGACTCTCGTTTTAGATCGACAATGCTTCCGTTGAACGTCTCGTGTTTCATCAGATTGTTAGGACATTACAGAGACGGCGATGTAAGGCAGCAGTAAGTCCTCCGTATGTTTAGTCACTTGCAGTCTTCGAATTTTATACATATAGTTTTTCGAAGCCTGCAATATTGCAACAACTTTCCGAAAGCGCTACGATTCTTCGCCCGATTTTTTCAGCGCTTGTGAGCGCCCATTCATATGGTCTGACCCTGCAGAGGTATACCTTATCATCTAACATGTTATTCCCAAATACTCAAGCCGTAATACATTCGAAGCCTATTCTACTTTTGTCCCAGAGGCTACTTGGAACTACCGTAATCGATTCCCATTGTCCTTTTCGGGTACCGCACATAATGATTAATGCGCCACCGCCGCAGGACCCCTGGGTTCCGTGGAACAACGCAACCAACAACCCTCAGGACCATGGCTACGGCAACTTTCTTATCGTGCCGTCTTCTTCTGTGGGGGTTATCAACACACCCATAGCAGGCTGGGGCAACTGTCATTCGCCTGATTCTTTCGTAGATGACTGGACTGTGGATCCATCAGAGACCTCGCAATGCGATACACCTACACCCGAGACACCTGTGGATGATGAGGACCTCAGCTTCTTTTTTTCCCGGCCCGGAGATGATATTGGTGGTGGAATGGAGGATAGTAATGATTATCCAGGTATCCTCGACTTCGAAACCGTTTCAGACAAGCTGCCGTATATTCCCGATGTCCCACAACCATGTCGACCGATATTCAGCATCGAGGAGGATGAGGACGACCTTCCTCCCTTTGATGATTGGTACAAGCAGTGACATTTCCGTCATTCTTATGGTTTCTTCCCCCGCATCCAAACTGACACTATTATGTCATTTGCTAGTATAACATAGCTCGCCGTTAATAGTCAATATCTTACCACCAATCTATATCTCCGATCTAGCTCTTAAGGTAGTAGTCCGGACTTAAGCCTTCGAACCCTTGCACTTCTGGCAGTCTATCACAGGTAGGTACCAGAATAACGTAACTTTCGCCTAATTATGAGTCATGGACCGCTTGTCACTCGGTGACCGTCGATTCCTGTAGAATAGAATCAATATTACATCATGTCCATCAAGCCTGAGGCCTGAGGCCTAATAGTAAGGGGTCCGGCCCCCAGCGGCGGCAAGGCCATGCATGGCCATGGATCTGATGCGTAAAAGGCTGGCTAGGATCAATCGATCACGATAAGCAGCAGATGACAACGAGTCTATTAGCCGAGCTATTACGTCGTTACGATCAGCTGTTGGTCGATGTTGATCTTGAAGACTAATATTCTAAGTATATGGCTACTTATGGCTCAGGATTATATAGGATGTCATATATGAGCCTGGATCATTGATCGCCGAACGATGTGTACGTGGTATATTCGACATATGTATGCTATGCTTCAAGTTGAAATTGGTACAACAAAGGCTTGGACTCCAAGCTCAAGATAAAAATACAGATGGAGTCAGATATCCTAGATGATATCTGTGCTAAATGTGGTTGTGAGGTGCACTGCGACGATGTGCTGCTGAAGCGAAGCTATTTGAGGGGACTGCTCCTTGGCCTATCAACAAGTGCGGAGGAGTGCTTGAGCACGGATGGCGTGCTGTTTCTCAACCTGGATGGTATATTAAATCACTCAGTAAATCAGTAGTAGCGGGCTGTACTCACTAGTAAGTTGGCGGTTTTGACTGTTGAGCTATACATGTGGTTTATGCCATTCTCGTCAAGTACCCTCGAGAAGCGACTGACGAGACCGTATTTGTCTGGGAAAGGAGTCAGCCTACACTGCCCAGAGGACAAAGCTAAGCCATTTACCCAGCCCATAGCGGCGAAGGTCAACTTGCAAACATTTTAAAGTGTTTCCAAGATAAGAGGTACTATCATCTTGGCCCTCTGAGTCATCCTCGTCGTCAGGCTCTATTCCATTAGCAAGACGAATATCTGCAGCATCTAATTCACCACTGCAGATCACCATGTGTCGCTCGTGGGGAGGGAACAAGGTGGCCAGTATGTATACATCAGCAGTCAATGAGGAGCCTTCTGACGTCCTCGTGTAACTGAAAAAGGGGGCTTGGATTCCACTGCTGCTTTCAGTAGAGGACCTACGGGAGCGGGTAGAAGTTGTAATTGGACTAACTGCCGACAATGTTGAGGTGCTATGCTTTGAAGAATGCTGACATGAAAGTGATTTTGTCGGCAGTATTCTCAGATCACAGGATGATCGGAAAACTGGTTTCGGGAGGGATGAATAAGATAATGATTCAGGGGAGTGAGACAAGTAGCCATCCTCGTCATTGGACGACGAAGAACCAGAACTGCTGTAGGTATGAGAATCTATCGCAGAAGGGAGTTCGAACACGGGTGTGGAAGTTATAGGTGAGATATGAAGGAAGGACGGGATTGGACGGCGCGGAATATTAGTAGAGGGTATCAAGTCTGGGAAGGCTACCAGCTTGACGATTTTGAGGCCCCAATGATCGACGCCGAATTCGTCCGATAGACCTACACACGCGAAATCCGATGGAAGTAGACGAACTTCACCACTTGACGGAGATCTGTCCGGCGATGACGGGGGTTCAAATGCCTTTGCTCTTCTTGAAGGTGGATCTGACGATACGCTATCAGTTCCGTTTCGATTCCGGGTCAGAACGGCACTCGGAATTGAACTGTGACGACTTCCAACGCTTGAGGAGCGATTCAAAGACTCTGAAAGTGGCTTGGACGTGATGTCACCAAACTCGGACGAGTAGATGTCAAATCCTGCTCCTGAAAATAAATCCATCGCTTCCTGGAGGCGAGATTCTTTGACCTGTAATACATGAGGCAAAAAAAGATGATGAGGACAAATGACGTACAAAGATGAAGTCGCTCATATATGTGGATTGGTATAGGATGGAGATGCCAGCGGCGGCTAAAGGAGCAGAGAGCTCATGAACTCGTTGTCCAGAGCTGTCTAGTAGATGCCCTCGATCAAGTTGATGATAAAAAATACTTGATGTGAGCTTGACACACCCATCTGATCGCTGTGCGAATCAATCTGTAGGACGCTCCATTTTTCGCAAGAAATCTCGACGAGGTCACCATCGGTGCTTCCGCTTCTGTTTCGACCAGACCCAGAGGGAGACCGCCGCTTATAGCGGTCACGCCTAGCTATGGGTTCAAAGTCCTTGAGAACAGACTCGTCTGCAAAAATGCTGAGCTCGACCTCATTGCATGTGATGTTCAAAAAGGTTGGTTTTGGCTGAAGGATCTGCCTAAGAACGGGATGGGATAATTGTGCGAGACGAGAGCGGGGAATATGGACGAGAGATAAAGAGGCAGGAATGAGAGATATGGTCACTTGCATTGGAAACAGTACTGGAAGAAGAGTCTGCGAACTGATCCTTTGGTTGGCTTTTGAAGGAAGGTCATGCAGAGTACAGTGGTACAACGCGTTTCCGAGTCAAATCGCCCACAATCGAGAAGTCAGATCCAGATTCCGCCCCTGAATGATACCGGCTTGCCCGGCCCTGCCAGTGCCCACCGTTAGAGTCTATTCAACAGCCATAGTACTAGGCCTTCCAAGACGATCCCGATCGGAATCAGGTTCATTTACAACCTAGTAGCACTAGTAGCTAGAGTTATCATAGGCACACTACCTCCATCCATCTTTGCCTCAATTCCTATGGTATGCAACTATAAAAAAATTCTTCATGTCAATATCAGCAGACCTGGCGCCAGGTCAGATGTAGATCTTTGTCCGACCTCGTGTGGCTTGGTACTATGTCAATGTACCCCATGTCGCCTGACCATTGTCACCAGGTCCAAAATAACTCCGATGCATATACCTACCCTGCATAACAGTTAGAACTCTACTTGGTCTTGACTCGGATTTCCTCAAGGAATGATAGACTCGGGCTGATACGCTCCCTGGTCTGTGATACTCACATGTCTCGTTGCTAACGCACGTTCCTTGTCTTCTTATTTTCTATTAACATCACACCACCTGACAACTTGAATTTAGAATGTTATGATAGAATCTTTCATCGTATATATATGGTGAATGTGTGCCACCAATTGCGTTATGCATGGAATTCGCCAAGGCGTCCCTTGGAACTTCTTGGAAGCCCTGGCCACTGATAGCGAAATATTCGCAACCAGGAGAACTCGTGGCAAATGACCCTCCAAAAAAG
>QOVE01000622.1:0-16578 GCA_003521275.1 Tricholoma sp. MG99
TATCAATACTGACCCCATCCTAAGATGGGCGCTATCGGTTGGTAAATCTGCTCGTTACAAGGATGGAGATGACCTACGTGTCATCAATTCGGATGTGCCCGTGAGTGGTTGATGTCATCCTCGCAAAAATTACCGTTCTCTGGCGTCACCAGGAGGCAGTGGGATGTCGCTGGTAAGACACGAGTTTTGGAGAAGAAGTGTTATATATGACAGAATGGTGATCAGATTGAACGAATGGGGCATTGGTCTTGGCGGACGGAGGAACTCATCGCGGTCGAAGTCTCTAGTAGAGAACACGCCAACAATCAAACCGGAACCTGAGTGGCGCCGGGGCCGGGTTATGATCGGATTATGAAATAGGCTGATGCGTTCTCAGCGTAGTACTCAGGGCCTGGTACCCTTGAACAAGTTTAGTCGGTAGCCCGAGGAGCGGCTAACTTCCCCTTGATGCATTTGATGCGTTTTCCTCCTGAATCACTTCCAGTTAAATTTGACACGATAGGGCCCTTCCAAAATTATTGCGCATAGTTTTTCGCGAGGGGCGTGTCTTCCTGAATCCGCTTTATCATCACACACTGGTGTGCATGGATAGTGTAGGCAGCAATACTAGTAAGTATACCTGCGGGACGGTTCGAGGCAGCCGTACAAGCACAGACAAATAAAGAGCAGCGGAAGCCTAGGGCGCTGATAGCGCTGGCCGTTGCCTGTCAAGTTTCTAAAGCATCATGGTAGACCTTTAAGACGAGACGCAGACAAAAAAACGACAAGAACCCGCTCGCCAGTGAAAAAGAACGACGTACATATCCAACGCTGACTGGGAAAGAGAACACGGGTCTTATTGCCCGTAAGGCAAAAGAAGAATACATGTAGGACTGTTCGGGGTGTGTTATGAACCGGCAGTTTGTACCTATCGCGATGATTAATTTGAAATTGCCAGAATTGAACGATGTCGTTGTGCCCGTTGAGGTCGACGCGCTGTAAGTAAACAACGGTCAACACGATGAACTGTACAGTTGTTGTTGGTAGCGACCGCAGAAGTCCGAGTCCGCATTCAAGTTGAAGCCGCGGCTCAGCTACGGCTTTGCCACAAACTCTTGAGTCTGATCCGCAGGCCCGGACCCTCGCAGGCCACCACGACGGCCTAGTCATACTAGTCAGGCCCGGTTTTGGAGGCTCTCCATCTACTGACATTTATCCGCGTTCATTCTAGCTCGTACAGACGTCGACGTCGATTTAGGACTTCTCCAGGAAATGGTTCAATACCTCTATGCGTTATATGTTATCGCTTATACAGAATTTTGTTTCTAGGAAAACGAATTGCTGTCCAATAGCCACCGAATGTTTCATTCAACTGCCGCAATCAACGGTATGACGTCTTGATAGGGCTTTTTCTCTCTAGCGGATGACGATGAAACTCTAGATTCTGAACAGGAGTGAGTGAACACTGCTCTGTTGGCCCTTGGGTCGTTGCCTATGTTTTGAAAATTTCGAGTTGCTCTTCACTCGGACTTGTGTTCAACGCATTAGTGAAACAGAATCTCAAACAAGCCTAAAAGGGATCATGCTTCATGATGCATGTATAAGGACGTTCTTTGACAAGGAGGAAAAAGACAAAGATGACAACATATCCTAGTCGCCCTCAGTCTCAGATGCCTGACGCGTCCTATTTGACTATTGAACCTTTGGTATGTTCTCTGAGCGCCACTTGAAAGGTTTTGACTAACTTAATCGTATTTAGTTGTCTTCACATTTCATGGCATACGCCATTGCGTGTCTGCTCATCGTGTATGCAATTGCTCCTCTAATTTTAGGAAAGAATATCATGGATAAGGACGGACATAGCATCCCTCCCGGTCCTCCCATCCGTTTCCCTTTCCTTCGCAAATACCCGGAGCATGCTCTTCATGCTTGGGCCAAAATATATGGTCCGCTGCACTCGGTTTGGATGGGAAGCCAACTCTTCGTCGTGATCAATGATCCCCATGTTGCACGCGATCTCCTAGTAGTAAATGGCACTACGTTCTCCGGCCGTTGGAAGTATTTCATGAAGAACCAAACCATCCTTGACGGAGGCGCTATTACAGCATCTGGTTATAACGACACATGGTAATTTTCAGTCTAGACTCCAAGAAATTCATGTCACTTATGCTTTCGTGTAGGAGGCAACACCGGAAGATCGCGATGTCGCTTCTCACTCCGAAAGCTATTGAAGGGTACGCAAGTGTTCTCGATTACGAGGCTCATATGCTCGTACGTGCCCTCCACAACGAGACTAAGCAGGGAGAAGCGCCGATCAACCCCGCAGATTTAGTAGGCCGCTATGTTTTAAAGTAAGTGACACTTTGATCCGGTTTAAACCATGCTAAAACCGCTTTGCAGTAATATGTTAACGATCATGTTTGGCACACGGACTTACTCTGCATTGGATCCGCTCGTGCAAAGGATTCTACATATAGGAACAGAATTCATGCAGCTGACGGGTAAATATTCTGGAGATGTCTTTTGTATTTCCACATGAGTCAATTGCCCCACAGGTCCCTGGTCAAACGCCATCGATTTTTGCAAGCCACTTCAAAAAATTCCCACTTATATGAGATCTCGCGGTCGCAAACTTCATGACGAGTTCATCGAGGTTAACGGGACCATGATTAGCCAAGTAAAAGCACGCATGGACGCAGGTTATAACATTCCAGACTGCCTAGTAAAAACTCTCATTGAGTCTCGAGAGACGGAGAAACTGAGCTGGAAAGACATGTGTTTCATTATTGCAGCTTTCACCACGGGTGGAGTTCACTCGGTAAGATTGATTCTGCACTGTGATTATAGAGCTTCAGCTAATGACTACCATAGACGTCTGGAGCTATCAAATGGTTCCTCGCGGTCTTGCCTTCACACCCAGAAGTTCAAGCTAGAGCTCACGAAGAGCTCGACCGTGTGGTTGGAAGAGAGCGCTGGCCTGCTGCAGACTACGAAGACAGACTACCCTATATTCGAGCGATCATCAAAGAGGTAGTAGAATGCGTGTAAAGTGCCCTTTACCTAACTAATTGTATTTTTAAGATCCTTCGCAGTCACTCTCCCTTCTGGATGGGTACCCCCCACTGCTCAGACAGAGATTTCGTCTACAATGGAATGTTCATTCCAAAAAACACCGTGATAGTTCTCAACTGCTATTCTTTACACCACAACGAGGAGCGATATCCTGATTCGTGAGCTCCATATGCCTGTATGCTGGTTTATTGTATTACGAACACTAATCTTGCTTTGTTCAGTTTTAAATTCAATCCAGACAGGTTTCTCGGTGATAACCATAGTGCTGCGGAATCCTCCAAACTACCCGCTATGGAGAGAGATCACTGGGCTTTTGGAGCAGGGTAATTTGAGACGACAGTCACTACACATGCCTTTCCACTAATGTAGCTGTTTAGTCGTCGAATATGCCCAGGTATGGTAGTCGCCGAACGCGAAATATTCCTCGCAGTTTCTCGGCTTCTGTGGTCGTTCAATATACTTCCCGTCGAAAATGAGCCCATCTCTCTCGAGGAGTATGAAGGAAATTCTGGCAGAACCCCTCTTCCCTTCAGAATAAGATTAATTCCCAGAGATGTGAACATTTGTAACATCTTAGACGCGGAGGATGAGGCCGAGGCCATAACTTGACGCCAAGTTATAAATTAGAAAAAAATATACTACTATACCGAGACTTTAGAAATAAATAGACGGGAGAGAGACTGAAGAGAGTGGCTGGGAAACTAATACACACGTGGGGAGATAAGACGCAGATGAACGCGTTAGTATTGACAGCTATTCATTTAACAAACTAATCTGTTCGTCCCTCGACCGAATCTCTTGGCAATATGCCTGATTTCTACACCCAGGACCCTCCCTATCGTTTTCATAAGCAGGAATGTTGCGCTGATTGGCCACATGCCAGTGGAAACGCATGATGTCATAAACTGGACGAACGTAACAGCCTGGCAGTTTCACCTACATTATGAAACTCAGTTTGAGTCAAGGAGGAGCGAGTGAGCGAGAATGAAGAACGAAGTACACCGATGAGAAGGGGAGACCAAAGGAAGATGACGAGGCCATATTCGCGAGAGAACGAGCTCCCACCTCTCCCACCAAAGTCGCTGAGGACCTATTCGCCAGCGCTGAAACCACTGATGAGGTGGATTGGTGTAGTGTATCAGACAATCCGTGGCTTGCCGTTCGGAGTGAAGTAGTTGGTTGTGAATCGCCGTTGGCAAGTGTTCGCTCCTTTCTTCCGCGTTTCAAGCGGTGCTTCGATCCCCCTCTGTTTAACGTCGCCTCTCTATCACCCTTCGTCTTGCGAGAATTGGGTGGAACTTTCACTCTAGCACCTTTTAGGCTTGGGTACGACGATTAAACATGCTAGAAGCCGTACCTTAAGTACTTATTCTCGCTGATACAACGCACCGTACCCACATAGATTCCGAGCCAGATCCACTGTTGAACTAATAACGGCTGGAATAACAATCAGATATCGTCCGATTTCGAAAAAAGTTACCTACAAAGTCACATTATTTTCGATATTCGATCAAATGAGGTCTGCGTTGCAGACGATTCGGACAGCGTTGGAATTCAAGGGCTATGATAATCCTGTGATCATCGATTCCTACATGAGATAATGGTAGTGATTGTGTAAAGCTTAAACACATAGAAATACACACCAGCATATACGGACATCATCATCTGTCAACGAGCATTAGTATTCTACAGCACTTACTTTGTGCAGAAACTAATTGGAGGTTGGGAGGCGGTTCAAACATTAGCGTGGGAGGACATTGATCCCAACACTCACGTGGAGATGATCGACCGTGAGTTTCGAGTTTGACCAGTAACACTCTTGCGAATCGTGCGATCGTGCGGCTTGAAAGCATTGAGCAACTTCAATCAAAGTCGTCTGCGAGCCTTGCTGTTCAATCGTTTATTGAAATACAGGTAAGCCGTGTTGCTATTGTTTCTCGCTCCACCCTCATCTAATCACTACCCTTAGGGCATACGCTTCTTGTACGCTTCCGATCAAAATCGCGTAAGCTGCAAGTAAGCCTCTGCGGCACTCATCGGGTCACCTTGCTCCTGCTAGGTCTCTGTCTACTCAAAGTATACCTCAGCCTTCAGGCTGGATAGGCCCACGGCTATATAATGCGTGATATACGATACAGCGTCAACTTCCAACAACACACATTGGCCGCAAATAATCCTAACATTTATACTGCTCCTTATTTGCTCCTTCAAGTTATCAAACCACCCATAGCGGGAGCCCAACACCCTCGTGATCGACGTGGTTCCACTTGGGTTCCACACACCACCTCCCGCACACAGATTTAGCGCCAGCAATAGCATTCAATGGAAATCCACGTCCACCTCTCCTCCTTGGTTAACCAACATGACTCAACCGCCGTGACAGCGTACTTACAACAACGCTTGTCTAGTAGAGATGTCGATTATTGAAATAAACAGTCGTCAACACAGCGCTGCGTCCATCTTGATGTCGATGTTCGCTGTGAGACTGTCGACAGGTGCATATCTGTTTTCAAAACCCTCAGCTTTCTAGATTTACATATCCTTCGAGCAGGCTCATTGTCCTAAGGAGCTGAATCTATACCCTCAATCCAGAAGTCAAAAATTCTTGTACGAATTATTGTGCCTTAGTGCTTTGCTGGCGATTAGAAGCTTGTTTCTACATGTCCAGTCTGACTCAGAGACCGTAGCTCTTAGACGTCGATGAGAGCCCTTATTTAATTGTGGTTATAAATCATGGCTACTCCGACTTCGACTATTTCGATCCAGACCGTGTGCGTATCCCACTCCCTAACCCTCGCAGGTAAGTAATTGTAACCCCACCTATCATCACAGCTACAGGTGCTATATATCGGCAAGCAAGTCTTACACACCCAAGACGAGGGGATGTCCGAAATAGCCAACCTCGTGTAGTGTTTCCGTAGTCCAATCGACATTCACGTGGGTTCCATTCCTTCTCTTTGACGCCCTGCGGCCCTGGGCCGTATCGCCGTTTGGGATTTAGACCAGACTACGGAGCTATGTGAAATCTTCTTTCGTAATATTAAGCCTCATGTTGGTCGCTATCTTTCTTCACAGTGAAATAGCTCAACAGCTTTCGCGTATCTTAGCGCCGAGATGAGCTTCTATTAGTAGTACTGAAAGTGAGCGATTATCGCAGATGATCGCACGATTCAAGGTGCGATTATAACGCAAACACATACATGCTGAAAATGAGGTGACAGGTCAATATCATCATTGAGTTAAATGATCAAGCGGTTTCGGGGCACAGAATTTCGACAGGTTCTTGATCTTCTAAGTACGAGTATGTGATGCATGCACACTGTCACAGGACCTATCAACGGTTAACCACGCTTGTTCTCTAGGCAGCGTTAATCCAGACCTACGATTCATAAAACAGCGTTCACCACTGGAATGTTCCATGTGGACTCGTACGTTGGACTTTACCTTACTTGCAACCTAGGTATATCCGAGCACTTTGAGTCTTAGTCAGACCCGGAGAGAGACAAAGATAACACGACCCGATAGCGTGTATCTCTCCTTCCACGCAAGTACAGCCACCGATTGAAGTCTAGAAATCAACCGCTGAGATCTAAGGCACACTAGCCTTGAGGAGATGAGGAAGGTATCATATCGATATCACGCCAATAGTCGTCTTATCACTTCCATCGATCTCTCAATTTAAATGCTCGTGGTATTTTTAACATGGCCCTAGGATGCAAGATGTGCAGCATGTGCAGCCTGATGCCCAGATAGCGGGCCGTCGAGTTCAGAACATGCGGCCTCCTGATCTAGTGAATGTCTGATAGGTGTACAGAATCTGTTTATGGCGTCTACATATTTAAGGTGTGTCTGTCGTGCATTCTCAGCCCCAGCTGACGTCCCAAAGCACTACTACGATGTCCTCTAGCCCAAACTCAAGCTTTTCCTCGAACGACGATCACAGCGACGAGATTTCAGAGCCTCCTCGAGATGATACTGTTGCCTCCACAGAGTATGCGCTCAGATGCAGGGAGTTCCTCGAACTTCTTCGGGATCTCAATAACATGGGGTATGTGCCGTTGACATGAGCCAATTTGTTGTACACCAAGTCTTCTCTTTAGCACAGATACATACTTCGACATGCCTCGAATAACGGTCATTGGTGGCCAATCTAGTACGTAAACAAAACTTGGGTCAATATTAACTGTTTGACGATGTCATGTTCCAGCCGGAAAAAGCTCCCTGGTTGAAGCTGTAAGCGGGGTAGGTCTAAGATTTTCTATCAACTTCGAGAGTATAAATCAATTGTTCACAGATTCACGTTCCACGAGACAGCGGAACTTGTACCCGGTATGACTGTTACATTTCCCGCTTGACCACGCACCACGAATTGCTGATGCTTACCTCAGTTGTCCCATGGAGTGCTCCATGTCGAGTAACGCAGACGTTTGGTCTTGTCAAATAACTCTACACTACTCGGTCGATGCGAATGGACTTGACCTAACCATGCCAGACCGTGTTCCCTTCGGCCCACTCATCACAGAGGAGGGATCTGTGGAACTGTGGCTCCGCCGAGCTCAAGCATCGATCCTCAGTCCACATGTAGCAGATCATACTGAGTTTTACAGTAAAACTTTGCAGGAATTACAAGATGTGATGCGGACCGATCAGAATGTGCTCCTATTTTCGAAGAATGCTATCCAGGTTGAGGTCAAGGACCCACGCCTGACAGATCTGTCCTTCATCGACCTCCCTGGTAAGAAACGCACTTCCGTTGTGATGGACACTACTTATTTATTGTATTCCTAAATCGGATAATACTTAGGTTTGATTCAAAACTCGGAAGCTGATGTTATTGATTTGGTACGAGAATTAGTAGAGTCACATATCAGCGGCGAAAATACCGTAATTCTTGTCGCAATTCCTATGAGCGGTGGGTTGGCGTAAATTGCAATTGTTTCCCTACTTTAGCTAATTGAAACCGAATCAGATGATATCGAGAACCAACAAGCGGTTCGTCTTGCGAAAGAGGCTGACCCCATCGGAGAGCGAACTATTGGTAAGTTGTGAAATCTGCCCTTACTCAGAACTTTCTAACATTGAACATACACTAGGTGTTCTAACAAAGCCGGACACACTCACGTCGGGTGCTTCTGGCGCCAAGAAGAGATGGATGGATATTTTAAGAGGCAGCCAACATCAATTGAAGCGCGGATACTACTGTGTTCGTCTTCCAGATGACGACGAGCGTTCTCGGAGTATTTCCCGTAGCGACTCATCGATCATCTCCAACGAGTTTTTTAACAGCACAGCACCATGGAATTCTATTACTAGTCTCAATCTCTTTGGAGTGAGGAATCTTGTCTCGAACCTGAGCTCAATTCTTGTCAGCCTCATCGAAAAGAGGTAAGGACTTCTCGCTCTACTGAATCATTATTGAAAGGCGTTCAGTTTGCCAGACTTAAAGCGCACGATTGACGAACAACTTGGGACGTGCCACGTCGAACTTGGAAAACTTCCCCCACCGCTCACAAACGATCCCGCAACCGAATTTCTGCTCGGCGTCAACAACTTCTGTACAGATTTTCGCAACGCGGTCTTTGGCGAGTCCCACAAGGAGGACCTTGTTCAGTACAACCGAAAGCAATATGAAGAATTCAAATCTGCGATTTATAGTACATGTCCTGACTTCAGGCCATTCGAAAATTATACTATGCATCGTAACCCAGCGCCAGATTTAGCAGGTCCCGCAAAATTTTCACGGCCGCCTATCGATCTCCGAACCGTTCAGAAGGTCATAAATGCGTCAGTTTCAGTATACGCAATCGAGGCTCTGATGCTGACCTCATTTGCTCAGTTCAATCGGATGGGAATTACCAGGCTATGTCCCGTTTCAGACAATGACACAGCTCGTCGCTGAGATTACTGATCAATGGAAAGCGCCCACGCATGCGTGTTTTGAGAAGATATTTCGCAACTCGACACGTGTTATTGATAGCTTGATCCAGAAACGTTTTGGCCGATTCAAATTTCTGAACGCACACATAAGGTAAGGTCAATCCCTAGCGGCGCAGCTTTTACTTAACTCTGATACCTTGTCTCAGCTCTGTGATTCGGATAGAACTCGACAGAATCAAAGCACAAGCGCTTCAAGCAGTCGATACCATGCTGCTTTTGGAACACAATCCAATATTCACCCAAAACACAGACTTTCTTGCCAGTGAAACGCAGAAATGGTCTTTGTCTTACACTAATATCCGACGAAATTCTTCGAGGTACCTCATCCACACCGACCCTGATGAGGTGGAGTTCGAAGATGAACAAGATGAAGCGAACAGTACAGAGGACGAACTTCAGCAAGCTTTATCCATGATGGTCGATGTGCGGGCATACTTCCAAGTCGCGTACAAGGTAACGTTCCCTCAGTCCCCAGCTGCCAGAATATAACAAGGATTTTGTTTAGCGTATCATCGACTATATTCCTTTGGTCATCGAGCACGCGCTTCATCAAAGTGTATGGGCTAACTTCGAAACCAGCCTTTTTCAGAGTCTTCCCAAGGGCCATCAAGCATCAGAACGAACGAAGGCCTTATTGAGTGACGATCCTGCCATCTCAAGGGCGCGGTCATTCCTGACCAATAAGAAGGAAAGGTTGACGAAGATCCAATGCAGGTTGGACGAATTCGGAGATTCTATCGGAAAGTCACGGCTGACAAAAGGCTTGCTTGATTGATTGTGGTTCTTGAATGTTGTACTGTTGGAACATACAATCTATTCGTTATCCGGTTCGTTACCCGATTATCTATTATTAGGACAGTTAGCTATTCTTAGTAGTTTCGATCACTTCCGTTTACCGTTACTGACCGCGTAGCCGCGTCGTATATTACTTGCGTAGATTACGGACAGACGCCTCAGACTTTCTACCACTCGTTGAGTGTAGATCTGAGGCGAGTACTTACTTTATTTACTCATTGACACTGTACTTACTATTACCTATAGCCGTGTTCTTTATAGGTAATATATAGACTTTCTACCACTCGTTGAGTGTAGATCTGAGCCGTGTTCTTTATAGCTCGTTGCACTCTTATATGTACTAGTGTTATTACTTTGAATCCTCAGTGAAGTCGGCGTGGAAACGAGCCTACCAGTGAAACCAGGATGGCATGGCGAATAACCACGTGATCTGTCACGTTGGTCGATCACGAATCTATGTAACTTACTATAAGTAGGTAGGTCCGACTCGGACTCCGAGTCGGAGCTGTTATCTTTGACACAGTGAACGTGAGCTATTCTCGAACTTGGCTCTGCTGTAAACTCGTGGATCATGTAACAGACGTTATAAACATTCGGCTAACTCAAGGCTAATTAACCATTCGTTCAGCCGACAGTGATGGTCAGCCATCAGTCCCACAGATTGCAGCTTCATCTGCTATTTGGGCGCACGTACTCGCGGGACCTCTTCAATCATTCGGATCGTATCCACTGGGAAAGTGGCATAGAGAGGTGGCGCCTTCAATTTTCGATCCGATCCCAACCTGAGGTCTGAAAGTATGTCTCAAGTATGTCTCCTTCTCGACGGGGTACCCACGTTAAGTCAAGTTGACCCGTTCAGTGATGAGTTGACGAATTATCAGTTCGCTCACCACTGCTACTAGACGCCGAGATGCCTGTAGGGCAACCTCCTCGATCTTTTCGACCAGGCGAGCGGCTAGCACTACATACCGTGACGGCGTTCCGAATTGAACGCTGCCTTTCTTCGTTGCACGTGGTAACAATTCAAGCTTCGAAGCAGTCGCCTATCATATTAAAACGTCTTCGAGTCAGTTATTTAAGCTGGCAGCCTGTGCAAGGCTTCATCGCAGATTGTCGATGAAATTTCCTGCTGATGGTCCTGGCTTTACTAGTCAGCTTTTTGCAACTATATACCTACAGGCCGAGCGATCGTCGACGCCACNNNNGGGATAGTCCAACCTATCGCCCCATATCAGCTATCCGTATCTCTACTGTGCAAGAATACGACCCGATACCGCAAGGCCCGTCAATACTTCAAGCTTATTAGTGTATCACGATAAACTTTCGGAGTGGCGTCCCTAAGCCTCAAGGTACGAAGTCTGTATCTAGGCATAGACTGTGCTCCGTGATACCGTGACTTCCCACGGAACGAAGCTACGGGGTTCTCGGAGCCCAGATTACCTACAGACCCTACTTCAGCTAATCAGTGCAAGTACTGATTCTTGTCGTCCGGATCGTTGGCGATGTTCCAAAGATCGCGAGATTTAACGATGAATGCCCAATCTCAAGACGCCTGTTCACGGACCGCGGTGCCCTCGCGATGGGTTGGTGGCTGGAAGTGGAGCTAACGAGAAAATCTTTCATTCGGGGTGGTCACTAGGAAATACATCGACCAGTTTATGAATGATGCTACCTTTTACTCTCAACGAATTTGTGGGGACGCCACCCCCATGCAGCCGTACATTTCAATCCGTTTCCGAGTCTCAAAATTGATATTTGACGGGATGCAATAATAGGATAATATCCCAGACATCCTAAATTTTCACCCATTGCCAGATCGCAGATCATAAGGTGCCATAACAGTAAACGTATCCGCCGTTGTCCCAAATAGCTAATTTAATACCAAAAGCTTCCTAGATTCCCTAGGAACGTCCTATTCTGAAGTTGGTCAGTTATCGTCACGATCCTGAATTCTGCTGCTCAACAGCCTCAGGAGTCAGAGCAGTGGTCCTCGATTGGCTACGTGACATGCCTGGAATATATAAAGGATGATCGTTCAAGCTCACCCCATCCAAGACTGAACTCTTACTTCTCTTCGTAACATCAAATATCATGGGGCCCACTGGTCCTACGAGAGACTCTACGCTGCTTTTGGTCCGCAGTACTATCACAGCACAAGCAAAAGCTCCTCCTACTCTCGCCTTGGCGGTTTCTGTCAGGCCATATCTCGAACTCATACGGCTCGAAAAAGTTCGGTTTATTTTAGCACTTTCTTCTTCGCTTGACGCTTGTTCTTAGCCGACTGGTACTATTCTCATGTTTTGGCCATTTGGTGAGTCATCACCTTGGATTTCGCATTGTCTGTGTGTTAAGTCCCGTATCTTAGCATGGGGATTAACAATGGCTGCCTTTACGACCAATCTCCCACTCAAAAGTTATATCGTGGATCTGCTAAAATGGTTTGTTGGAGCATTTATTTTGCGCAGTTCTGCGTGTACAGTCAACGACATCTTTGATCGACATATGGATGCATGCGTTGGTTAGTTTCCCGTTTATCAATGCATTATTACTAATGTCCAGTGTTTAAATCTCTATTCAGAGCGGACGAAAAACAGACCACTTGCGAGTGGACGATTGTCCGTCTTAGAAGCTAGCATTTTTCTATCAGTCCAATACAGTCTTGGAATTTTGTTTTTCTGCTTGACCACCATCGATATTGCGTGCGTACACATGACATGCGGGAAGCCGCGCGATTCTAGGCTGACTGCAATTTTAGGTTGTGGGTTGCGCTTTTTCAACTGCTACCACTGTACGCATACAGTTAAATCTGTTACCGGATCCTCATCTACATAACATCTAGATTTGCTATTTATCCGCTCTTGAAAAGGATCACCCACTGGCCCCAAGCATGGTTAGGATTCGCCATGAATTTCGGTATCATCACATCTTGGGTTTCTACTACTGGATCGCTTCAAAACACCCCTTTACTCTATGTGTCGATGGTGGGGTGCTGGTGGTATGTGGTTGGAAAATAACTGGCCAGTGGCCGCAAATGTTCGCTAATTTACGATGATCTTTAGCTGGACGATGTTGTATGGTTTGTCGGGTGCTTTTGTCAAACTTCGGTCCATTTACACCTCCCGCTCTAGATACTATTTACGCATGCCAAGATATAGAGGATGACGTCAAGGTTGGCGTCTGTTCTACGGCTATCCTTTTCGGCTCTTGGATCTTCCCCTTGTTGATGATGTGTGGGGTCACATTTGTAGTGATGCTTGCCATTGCAGGATACCTGAACGGTCAAGGGATGTCATATTTTATTATCGCGGTTGGCGGTACCGCTGCACACCTTGTCTGGCAATTTATAACTATCGATTTAAAGGCACCGCATAGTTGTTGGCGTGAGTTCAAGTTTGCTTTTTCAAGTATCTAATCTGCACTCGGGCTTATGAGCTGTTGCTCAGGTAATTTTAAGCGTAATGGCTACCTCGGGTGGATCGTATGGGGAGGATTGGCAATGGATTATCTTCTGAAAATGGTGGTTTTTTAGTAAACTTACGCAGCTAGGGTTGGATGTTGCCAATCGGCAATACGTATGTTATCTCTGGGTTTGTGGGCACATAATATCTGCTTCTCGATAACGACAAGAAACCGGGGAACAAGAGGATACACGCTCGGAACGTGCCAGCTTGTTAATACGACCTTACACTAGCCAAGATCCGAACCGAATAAAATACAGTTTTTACTCGAAAACCCCTCTACTATAAGACAAGAACATCACATGTGATTTTGAGAGAGGCATAGACAAAAACTAATCACACGGAACAGGACGTACCTCCAGGTCACCAAGCCTCAACCCAGGCTGCTTTACCTTACCCTGCTCCGTCTTTGCTGCCGCAAATGCCGACGGAACAAGAATCCTACAACGATTCCCCATCCTGCCTCTCGTTGCTCTGCCCCACCCAAACTGCCATGCATGTGCCCATAGCCGCGGTGAGCGTCGTGATCCCCGTTCCCTGGTGTAGGCGGTGCAGGGCCTTGAGCACTTCAGCAAGGTACATTTTCATCATCCCTGAGTTGATTTTGTCTGATGATTTGACCTGTGAAGGGAGAAGCACTGGAATCATATGAAAGGATAGAGCGTGCAGCTAAACTATCGTCTAACACCGGTGAGTGCCATCTGAGGCGAGGCAGTTTTGATCTACAGATTGGCCATTAGCGGAGGTACAGTCAAAGGACTATCGACGCATGGAGTTGATTAGTTTGATGCAAGCGAAATAGATACAAGGTTTCGAGTATTCCTCGACAGCCTCCGCGTCGTGGATAGACTTTGGTCTGATATGCTTTTGGCCTGAGTGCTACGTCAACGTATTACACATGAATAGCATGACAATGTACTTACCACGTAGTTGGGATGATCCGAACAGAAATGGGAGGAAGTGGTAATCGTCTAAACCCCGAACTCCATGCCTGCGGGTTCTAGGAAATACGTCGATTGCAAGATCCGCATGCTTTCCATGTAGCTAAGCGAAGAAACTACGGTAAATGAGAATGAGATTTTGGGATGACCTCTAGAAAACCCGCGTGACAAGAGCTGTCACCTGTGTGGTCAGTCCCATCCACAACGCACAGACGCTCAAGGCATAGTCTGTTAGAATCCGTCAGCTTGAGCAAGTACAAAAATAGACAACAGCATACGCACAGCCAACAGAGAAGATTCAACAAGTTCATCCCACTTCCATAATCGATCCGTGTGTGATTCCCCCAGGATTCGGAAAAATACACCAAAACGTCCTCGATAGCATCGCTGTGTAGTTTGGGCAGAGTGGCATGTAGCGAAGAATAAATCTGTTGTTCTAGGGTGAGGGATAAGAGCTTGGGGTCATCCTGAGTGATATAAGAAAGCTTCGTACCTCTGAAACTCGACTGTAGAATGTCCAGAACGTAGGATTGCGGAATTTCGAGGCGGAGTTTTCGACTGGTGGAGTATCTTTCACGATTTTTTCTACCTTGTTAAGCAATTGTTAAGCATAACTAGAATCACGGTGACGCCCTATAGGCTATCAGACTATTTTTGGCAGCGTCAATGGAAAAGCACGGTACAATCACGATCGTAGCACCGCGGGTTCTGAACAGTTGTCTTTCAGTTTGGTTCCTACGACTGCGCGATTATATACGACAGCTTAGTGCGTCTTGGACCTTTGAAAATAAGCCAGCTCAGGCAACAAGATCCAAACAAGATCATCTCTGAGGAGTTTGAAACAGCATGGTGGTAGTGACAAAGCCTAGTAAGTAGTACCAAAGTAGTACTGGATTTCATTTTCATATCACCGTGAGAATGTTCTTCGAAAGAAATCCGTCCACGTCATTCTTTGGTCATTCTGAATGGGGAACGACATAAAATGACTTTCCATGAAAATACCTGTGTTCCTCACTCTCCTTGCCTGTGTCTCTCCCCGTGGTTGACTCTTGACAACCTCACATTATTTCTCATTTTCCGTACGCGAACCTCTGCCGGTGGACGTGGACGTCTCGGAGTCAGAGCAGCGCACGAGGCGTTCAATTTGGTTCACCATTTTAAACCTAGGTCCTACATATGTGACGATTCTCGAGTTTAAGGAAGTTGAAGCAAGGAAAGTTGAAGACTGAAATCCTTCGTACTTAGATTAAACGGACATAGCCAATATTCCAAGCCTGTTCACCCGACCTTCAAGACGCTTTGCTTCCCGCATATGAAACCACAAGCGCCAACATCCAAAACAAAAGGCAAAGGCCACGGCTAGTAACGATAAGCCCCCTCCAAAAAATGTGTTAATCGAGGTGTCAATGCCCTTCGGACTTCCATCCCAGTCCCATCGTACATCCAGTATTACCATATTGACCGACATCAGAACAATGCCCACAAACGAGGAAAATCCTGCGAAGAATATTAACTGGAATCGCAGTACTCTGAAATGAGGGTGTATGACGACTGCCAAATCGGGGTTTTTGGGGTTCGACCACTGGGCATAAATACACAGAGAGAATGATAGAGAAAATGCGGTCCAAGAGAGGCTCATGAGCCCGATTGAACCTCTAGCCGCAGAGAATACCGTAGAATATGATATGGCTGTGGTAAAACACAAGCTCAGTGACAGGTTTAGCAGTGTGATTGGCAGTACAGATTTACCAGCACCGAAGAACGCAACAGTGGAGACGGCTATCAAGCGTTCTTTCTGAGTCTGCAGGAATGCCTAGCAGTACGAATATGTCAGATCACTCAGATGATGCTCACACCAGCGGCTTGGACGAACTTTGGCATGTTCCTCGAGAGTTGAGTGAGGGAAATGATCACCGCGCTTATCTGGACAATAAGCGAAATCAGCCCGAAGTACCAATTTGATTCTTTCGTTGCGGATGTTTTCCAACTATATCATAGCATTCCGAGGTAAGAAACTCCAAGTTGGGTATAAATGTATATGACTCTCACTTCAGCTTCAACCCGTCGTTGGTCTTCGACAAATTTCAAGTAAGTAGAATATGCCTTTGGTTCCAAGCTTCCTTTGGAGCCGGTTTCTTGTCTTTTTCTCTTCAGCTCCTCGGACTTGAATGATTCATTACTGAGAGATGTCGAAACTGTGACCATCACAGGTACTCACTAGTGCTTCCAAGTATCTTATCTCCGCGTCTATGTTGTGCAGGGCCACTCTGTCCTTCTCCGTTCCCTTTTCGATGTCTGGGAATGGGGAATACCATGTCAAGGTCGTTTTCAAGTTATTGTTATCGACAGAATTTGGCATTCTAGACACGCTGCGGTGAATCTAGGAGTTTAAGGAG